>JAQQSK010014972.1:0-10947 GCA_028658325.1 Potorous gilbertii
TCCCTAAGAAAGTTACCTTCTATGGTCTTATTTTTTTTTCCCTTTTCTAGGCATTTTCCCAGCCAGTTACTTGGCTTCTGAGATTCCTCTCCACCCCACCTTGCCTCCAGATCTGCCCAGCTAGTGCTTGGGGTCTGAAATTCAAATGCTGCTCCCCAGCCTCAGGGCTTTTGGCAGCAGTCCTGGCTGCTATTCAATGGGAGCTTAAGTTCTGGTGCTCAGGTGGGGGCAGGGCCATTGCCAGGCTCAGTTTCCTCAGGAGGTTTATGCAGAGACCTTCAGTAACTCCTGCCTGCTCCAGGAGCCCCTGGCCACCTGCTGCCTGTGCTGCTGCCTCCCGAGGTGGCCTGAGTCATGGAGACACCCTGCTACTCTCTCTGCCAGCCCAGAAGTCTCTCTCACTGACCTGTGCGTCTGTGGGTGGAGGGACCTTCGTGGCTGCTGGAGATTCCATCCCTGAAGCCTACTTGGATCCGCTTGTTCCTCTCCATGCCACGCAGCCAGGGCAGGGCAGGGCTGGGCTCTGCTCCCATATGGTGAGCGACAGACCTTTGGGGTCGGTTTTTTCAGGGCTCTCTGGAATGGAAATCTCCTTCACTCTGTTTCTGCGAGAATTCCCCTTCTCCAGAATTTGTTGGGAGTTCTTTTTACAGGAGATCCATGGGCTGTGGGTTCGGAGCTAGCATATGCGAGTCTTTCTACTCTGCCATCTTGGCTCTGCCCCCAGTCTTTTCTAAACTGAACTTACCTGTTGCTACTCCTGTTCCTTCTTTATCTGTATCTCTGTCCTTACCTTTCCTTATCCATCCCCTTTCCCTCAGTCTTTCCCTCTTTTCTGTCTTTCCCTTTCCTTCTCTTCTTCATACTTTCATTCAATTAATTTTTATTAAGTACCTACTATGTTCCAGGTATTCTACTACTACTACTACGACTATTGCTACTACCTACCTACTTACCTAGCACTTATGAAGTGTCCACTCTGTGCCAGACGCTATGTACTAAAGAACTTTACAAACATTCATCTAATTTTTCTCTTCACTACAACTCTGGGAGGTAGGCTGAGTTACAGTTGAGGAAACTAAGGCAAACAGAGGTTAAGTGATTTTCCCAAGGTTACATAGCTAGTAAGTGTTTGAGGCCAAATTTGAACACAAGATTATAAACCTAGCGCTCTATCCACTGTGCTACCTAGTAATTGAGGAAATGGGTAAAAGCCCTCAAAGACTTTATATTCTACTGGAGGAAAGCAATAAATACTCAGGTAAGTAAAGGCAAAATAAATTCATTGCTATGCTGGAACCAACTCCAACCATCTGGAGAGTTGATTGTTAAATTTTCAATGTGTGCTTTTATACCTCAGAAAATAGTGGATACTACAAATCAGAGTCTGATTTATTTTTAATTTTCTAGATTTAAGAAAACGATGGAGGAAAATGTTCATAAAATAAACTTAAAAGTGTGTCATGGCAAGCCAATTATTAAACATTTATCAGTGCACCTCTGAATATACAAAGTAATATTAGGTGGTGAAAGCGTGACGGGAGCTAACACGCGGGGATTTTGGATTGGCCTCATTTAGGAAACAGCCCTTGAGCTGATCCTGAAAGAAAGCTAAGGAATTCTCCATGTTGGAGGTGAGGAGGTAGTGCATTCAAGTCTGCACAAAGGCATGGAGATGGGAAATGGATCACCACACACAGAGAACAGCAAGCAGCCCAATTTGGCTGGAATCTAAAATGCATTAAATCATAACATGCAATGAGCCTAGAAAGGTATTATGGAGTCAGATTATGAGAGGCTGTAAAAGCCAAAGTGAGATATTCGTACTTTTATTTTAGAAACAAGAGGGAGTCATTGGAGCTTCTTGAGAAAGAAAGAGAGGGAATACATAATTAGAGCTAATATTTACACAATACTTTCAGGTATGCACAACACTTTGCCCAGATATCTCCTTTGAGTCTCATGACAGCCCTGTGAAACAGGTGCTCTTGTTATTCCCATTTTACAGATAAGAAAACAGACTGAGGGTAGTTAAGAGCCTTTGGTCTAGGGTCACTCACCTCCAAAGTGTCCAAGGCAGGATTTGAACTCAGGTTTTACTGAGTGCAAGTCCATCATTCCATCCACTAGGTCACTTGGTTCCTCATCTCAGAGGGAGGCCTGTGTTTAAGAAAATGCATTTGGCAGCTGTGCAGAGGAACGGATTAGGAAGAGGCAGAGGCAGGAGACTGCTTTCCCCGCCTACTGCAACACCAATCTGTTTTTTTTCTTTCCAGTTTTCAAGTGTCAATCATCACTCTTTACAAATGTGCCATTTGCCAAATTGATACCAGATGGATAACTGCCAGAGAAAGAGGATGTTTTGGGGGTTACAGGTAGAGCTCACCTTATCTTCTCTTTCACAGACCACTCAGGGTTCCCTATTGAGAGCGAGCTGGCAGCTGGGTTATCTATTTCTGACTCTTCTGGCTGAGGGAGGAACGTAGATCTTGGAGCTGTGACCCCTCTCAATCCTCCATACCCCTGCAGTCAATTATGCAGCTTTCAAAGGAAAGCATACTAAAATCCCTAAGGTAATTTTTTTTCTCCACCCATACCCCACTCTTCCTTCAGTTTGTTTGTTTGTCTCAAAAAAGAAAAAGAAAGAAAAATGCACAGAGCGGGTTTCAGTTCTGTGAAAGACAAACTAATTATGGCCAAGCAGAAAGACGACCTTTAGCTGGCCATGGCCCCAGCTCCAGTTCCAGAGCCTGGCTGCACCTGCTTGGAAGATGATAATATCCACTTGCTAACTGCTAATAATTAGTTACCAAAGCAGGATAAAGCATGCACAGCAAAGTGAACCTGCAATTACTCCACTCATGTGCATCCCCTGCTCCCTTGGAGCACCAATTACCAAAGCACATTACCATAATTGGACTGACAAGTTAACAGCATCCTCCTTTCTTTGAAAGTGTCAGCCACCCCCACCACCCAAGTCTCTGGACCTTTCCATGGGATCGTGAGCAGAGCCAAGAGGACCCCATAAAAATGCTTTTCCTCCTTTCTTAGGGGAGGCAAAGTGCTGGGCTTCCCAAATTGGGGCTCGGACCTTGGTCAGCTGGTCCATGGGTAGAGTGGATTGATTATCCCCTGGCAAGTCAGGCAGGTTGTACTCCCAACCTCCCAACTGTACTTGCTTATAGAAATCCAAAACCAGAGCAAGTTAGGAGTGGACAGGATCTCAGAGAGATCTAGTTTAACTCCCTCATTTTCCTAATGAGGAAAATGAGGCCCAGAGAGGTTAAGGATTACACAAATACGAAGTGACAGGGGCTAGTCTTCTGATTCCAAATCCAGTATTCTTTCCATTGGATCAATTGCTTCTAAGTCTCATCTCAGAGAGAAAAGCCCATCTTTATAGACTGCACAAAGGCATGTCCCATGGTCACTGCATGGATGACACAGTAGAAGGACTCCTGGCTCTGGAGGCAGAGAACTTGGGTTCAAATCTCGTTTCTGACACCTACAACCATTTAACCTTCTTGAGCCTCAGTTTCCTTTTCTGAAAAATGAGGACATGTGACTAGCTGGTTTCTAAGGTCCCTTTCCATTCGATATCAATGAAGATGGGAAGACTGTTGTTCTTTGTGCTACAGTGACTGGTAGCCTAGAGCTGACCCTCGGTATGAGGGCTGAGTATGGGTTAGATTTGGACCAAAGTCTCCTTCCCTCCTACCTCCCAGAGAGTGATGGGTTGCCAGAGGTGTCAGAAAAAACCCTTTTCCAGAGGCTTGGTATAGTGGACAGAGAAAAATGTCAAAGTTCAAAAGTCACCTCTGCCAGTTCTACTGGAAAGACCTTTGAGTAATTGGAAAGTCAGCATCTCTGTTGAGTTGTCTATACAAAACAGGAATGGGTCTTGATTTTCACAATCTCCTCTGTTTCTAAAAACCTATGAAACTTAATTCTCTCTCCTGACTTCCAACCTTGGACTATTTTATGAGATTATCAGTACAGTATTGATCAGGGTAAAAACTGTTGAGAGGGAGGCTCTGTATCTGTCATGTTGGCAAGAAAGCAGACTCCCTCCTGCCTCTGACCTTTCCAAAGTAAAAATCCCATTTTTAATTTCTTTCTCTTTCTATAGTCTGTCTCTCTCCCTGTGTGTATATCTATCTGACTCTATCTCTGCCTTTTTTCTTTTTGTCTGTTTCTTTCTGTCCTCTTCTCCCTCTCCCCACCTCTCCCTCCTTCTATTTTTTCCCTCCTTCTCCTTCTCCTCCTCCTCCTTCTCCTCCTCCTCCTCCTCCTCCTTCTTCTTCTTCTTCTTCTCCTTCTTCTTCTTCTTCTTCTTCTTCTTCTTCTTCTTCTTCTTCTTCTTCTTCTTCTTCTTCTTTTCTCTCTCTCTCTCTCTCTCTCTCTCTCTCTCTCTCTCTCTCTCTCTCTCTCTCTCTCTCTCTCCATTCCTCCCTCTCTATCTATCTATCTCTATCTTTCCTTTTTTGTCCCTGACTACCTCTGTCCCTGTGTCTCTGTCTCTGAATGGCTTTAATTCTTTTCTTTGCCTCCATCTCTCTGTGTGTCTGCAACTCAGGTTAATAACAACCCCAGCATCAGTCTCTGAATGACTCAGGGAGAAAGGACCAGGGGCCATCATGGGGATAGAGGGACCCTAGCATTCTGCCTATGCCTTAACTTCCTTTGGTCTTGAGTCTTTAAAAAAGCCCTCTCTCTTCCCTCCTCCTCTCCCCTCCTCCAGGGCTGGGCCATTAGAAATGGGGATCATTGTCTCCTCTGCACCATGTAAGCCTTTGTGTTCTGGCCCTTAGTGCTCCTGGAGAGGTGAGATCTTCTCATCTCTACCCTTGCTTTCTGCTGCTCTAGACTGGCGAGGCCCCAAGGCGAGATCTCTCCTGTCCCTGCTGTTCATGCATGAGACACTCAGAAGGGAGGGGACACCTTCTGCTCTAATAAGCACAGAAAAGTCCCTCCCAGGACTTGCCCACCCCCCCATACTGTTTATGCACACTCACTCTGACTCTAGCACACACTCCCAGGCCACCTTTTCTGGCCCTTATCACAATATTGGTTCCCTGGGAGGATTTAAATCCTCAGTTAACTAGGTATTGATTACTAGTGGGTGTATCTGGGCATCTTGGGACAATCTTTAACCCCTTGGACTTTGGAGATAATAGAGACAAGAGAGGAGAATTATTTTTTTTTCCTTACACAACTGAGAATTTAAAAGAAAATCTTATTGTCTTCAAGTGATTTGTATTCTTTTCTGTCTTCTATCAACCAGCCACACAGAAATACACTCGGATGTACACACATAAGAGTTTTGCTCACCGTTAGGTTGGTTACACTAAGAGATATACAGACATACTTGTACACAGCAAGGCACACACATGTAATAATATACACATAAATGCACAGACATGTGTACACTATACATAGAAATACACATGTAACAGAGACACATGTCCATATGTCTACATGTCCTGTGTGAAGACAGCAAGCATTCCACCCTTTGTTGGGTAGCCTCCTTCATGGTCTTGAATTGTGGAAAGCAATGGAGTGCTTTTTCAGGTTGGATTTATAAGAATGAGTCCAAATTCCTATGGGCTTCTCCTATCTATCCATTGAGTCCCTTTGTAGAGGTCACAAGTCAGTGTCTACTTGCTGAACAGCTGTGTACAGCCACCTCTTTGGAAGGAGGATGGACTCAGATTGTTTCCATGGTCCATGCCTCTCTGAGCTCTTCTGATTTTCCTCTCAGATAAAGCAGACTTTTGGCTCCAGTTCAGCTCCATGGAAAGGATGGTTGAAGAAGGCAGGTCTTTAGTGCCTGTGCAGAGAAAGACAGGGGAACTGATAGTATGACGCAGTCTCTGCTGCTGCTGGCAGGCAAGATATCTCAGCTTCTATGGGGAATTTGATTTCAATGAGCCAATTCCTATTTGAATGCCTTCTGGCTAGTACATAGACATTAAGGGCAAGGAAAGGAGTTGTGGTATGGGGGAAAATCCACTGAATATGAAATTACAAGACCTAAGCTCTGATCCTAGAACTGTCATTTTCTAATCATAGGTATTTCTGGTACAGTGGAAAAGGGTATTTGTATTAGAATTATAGGATCTGCTGGGTTCAAATCCTACCTCTGAAACTTATTGACTGTATGACTTGAGCCAGTCACAACTTCTGTGGACTTCTATTTCCTTCCCTGTAAAATGGTTTCATTGGATGGAACCATATGGCCTCTGAAATCCCTTGCAGTTCTAGGTCTTTGATCTTATGATCTCCCTAAATTGCAGATTCCTCATCTGTAAAATGTGACCATTGACTTTACAAAATTGTTGCAAGGTGGTATATTTAAAGTGCTGTATATAAATATGAATTCTAAGTAAAAGTCTGATAGGTCTTACCAAACTGGGAGGTTCTCAGGAAAGATTCCATTGTCAGCCTTACTAAGTTTGGAGGGAGCCATCATTATAAGGTTGGCCACCAAATGGTGAAGTGTTTTGGTTATGACTCACCTGTGGCCTTTGACTGAGATGTTCAGTTCAGACAAGAATCCAATGGATTGAATAGCACCCCCTATTCCAAATTAAAATGCAAGGCCCTCTCCTTCTAATGAAGGATATTCTACAAGTTAACTCTTCCGTCTTTCCTCTTTTTTTAAAAACCTGTGGTTAGATTGTGCTTGGATTTCCATTTTTCAATCTAAAGAATTTATACTCCCCCTTTTCTGAGGCCCTGAAATAAGAACTAGGCCCTAGGAGCCTAGGAGGGCTTTGATGAAAGGATAGGTGGGAACAGGACTGGTTTCAGGAATACAGAATTATCTCCATAGTCAGAAACTTGGCCTCCCCTTCCTGAAAGCTACTACCAGGCAGAAAGGCTGCTTTAGGGAGACAAATGGTCCCTATTAATTCCATCAAATTATGTGCCAGTTGGTGCTGTCATTAATTGTACTAATTAAAAACATCTGTGCGTAAGTCGGACCTACAAACACATCACCCCCAGATACATTTCATTTCTTCTGATTGCCTGGGGCCCTATTTGGCTGAGGTGGGGGTTGTGGTTACACTGTGTTCAAAGGAACATACAAACCAGGCCACCCTGCCTGACAAACCCATTTGGGAAGGAGGGAAGGAAAGCATTCAAACTGCCTTGGATATGCAAAAAATCTTTAGAAAACAAAAACTCACAAATGATGCTGGGATCTCTGTCTTCACCAAGACAGAAAATCATTGTGGATATTTTTAAAAAGTCAGATAAAAATTTATTCCCCACATCTATCACATGGATCAGAACCCTTGGCATCAGAGGAGGATTGCATTATTCATTTTCCATCATCTATTTTATCATTCCTTCTCTCATGTTTTCCATAAGATAAATATGATTTCACTAATCATTCAATTTCTAGATCCATGTCTCTCCTGAATGTCTTATTGTCTCCCAGGTTGTTCTGGTCTCAGGGGGATGAATTTCTACAAATCCTACATGTGTGCTGCTTGCCTTGGATTATTTTTGTCTAGTCCCCAAGATGCTCCATTTATTCATTTCCTTGGAGATCCAGTACAGAAGAGGTAGATAGGTGGTGAGGTAGACAGAGTTCTAGATCTGAAGTCAGGAAAATTTGAGTTCAAATTTACTAGCTGTGTGACCCTGCGTGCCTCAGTTTCCTCAGATGTCAAATGGGGATAACAATAGCGCCTACCTCCCAGGTTGTGTGATAACCAAATGAGGTAATATTTGTGAAGTACTTATCACAGTGCCGGCATAGTCAGTACGTAATGAACTCTTCCTTCCTTCCTTCCTTCCTTCCTGAAAAGCTTCCGCCAGATTCCTCTCCAATGCCCCAAGCATTGTTCCCATCTCCATCCTGTGGTTCTCATTGCTTCCACAAACTGAAATCTCTTCCCTCCCCTCCTCACAGATTGAATCTCCACCCATTTATTGAAACCCAATTCAGATGCCAGGATTTCCATGAAGCTTTCCCTGATCCCTCAGTAATAAACTTGTCATCTAATCAACTCGATCAAGTTCAATAAACATTTACTATGTGCAAGGCTTTATGTGCCTTGTGTACTATGTGCAAGGCATTATACTAAGTCCCTGACCTCAAAGGGCTTATATTTTATTGGCAAAATATAGTGTATAAGCAGGTAATAATATACCTAGTTTTTTCCTTTATATTTCATTTTTAATATGCTTTATTCATAATCATTTCAATTACTCTCTACAGATTGAACCCCATCTTGTAATAAAGGCAAACAAGTAAAAATATACTGTGATCACATTTGACAATGTATAGTATATTATGTGTGGAATACAAATAATATTTCACATCCAGTTCTCTTTTCCCCACACCATGACTCCTTTCCTTGCCCTTAATGTCCCCGTACCAGCCAGAAAGTATTCAAATATGACTTGGCTCACCAAAATCAAATTCAACATAGAATCTGAGATGTCTTGCCTGCCAGTAGCAGAGACTGTGTTATACTCTCAGTTTCCCTGGCTTTCCCTGCTCAGGCATTAAATACTTGCCTTCTGTAACCATTCTTTAGAGGCAATAGTCTCTGACAAGAGGCAGAGATAGGAAATTCAGCATCTTGTTTGGAGAATAGCAAGTGGGCCAGTTTGACTTGAATGGAGAGTACATGAGGTATAGTAAAGTTCAATGATCCTAGAAATGATAGATTGGAGCAATATAGAAAACTATAGGAGACACATAGTTCTACTTGTGCTTTCAGAACATTATTTTGGCAATTGTGTGGTGAGTGGATTAGAGAGAGGAGAGACAGGAATCTGGGCTCCCAACTAGGATGCTGTTACAATTGTCCAGTTGAGGGGTGATAAGCACCCAAACTATGGTGGTGGCTGTGTGGCTGGAGAAAATAAAATGGAAGCCACAAGTGTGGAGGTAGAATGGATAACTCTTGGCAATGAATTAGTATTTTAGGGACAGGGAATGGGGAAAGAAGTTACATTGCACTTTTCTAATGCATTCAGTAGGTAATATTGTGAACTACACTCACTGGTATTTGTGTCTCAAGCACCCATTGTAAGCTTTGTGAGAGCAGGGACCATGCCTAATCTAAACATTGCATCTTCTCTAAATACTAGCTCTGAGCTCTGATTTCACAAAAACATTGCTATCCCTATTCCTATCTTTCTCCCTATCCCCATAATGTCTTCTGGTCACTGTCACCATTAGAATGAATTTCTGAGAAAGCTGGCTTGGAGATTCACTTCTCAGAATTTCATTTTGCCTTTCCTACTTTAATATTATGTCACTCTAGTCAGCATCTCTTCCTCAAGAGGCAATCCCTTGATCTATCAGCTCACCCCCTCCCCCCAAATAAAAAACTTTTATTTTCCTTTTTTTTCCAAAAAGATCTCACTATGAAGCACATTTATCCACTCCAGACTTTCTACTCCAGTCCTGGGTTACTCAATAAGTATAATCAGAATATGCCTAGGGCCCCCCCAGAGCTTAGTGCATGTATAGAAGTCAAGATTGACAAATAGGTAGGAACATCTATCACTGAACATTTCCTCTATTCCTTTTTTTCTGACGTGCTCTTTCTTTTTTTAAAATGTTTTTATTTTTCATTTTTAACAGAGTTCATATCACATAACACAATTCCAGATTTTGGTCAGATTATATTTCTTTTAAAGCATTTACAATATAGATCACAAATGGATTCTTCTTAACATTAACCGAGACACAATTAATAACTATGTATGCTAACTTCATAAGCCCTTGACCTGATTGTCTCCACACTATTACTAAGAATTAAAGGACCCTAACTTATTGCTGTAGGTCTAAAGTCCTAAGCCTAATAGCTTAATTTTAGACTTGACCTCGGATGTTCCCCTACCAACAATCTATAATTAAGTAGATCTGGTATTAAGCTTACAAACCTTTTGACGATAGGAAATTGCCACTAAGAGTAGGGACATTGCAGGGAAAACAGTATCTCCCCAACTTCATGTCAGTTCCAGGCAGGAGTAGATTATCAACTTGCATTCAGTGAGGCTTAGAGTCTGCCAGGGGTCAGTGGAGAAATTGAGTCAGGAGAATCCTACCTCAGCCGAGGCTGAACAGCTGCTTTCTTGCCCTTCCCATGAGATCACCTTTTTCAGTTCGTACCAGCATCTCACAGGTTTACTGGCATCATGGATTGGAGGCTCAGACCGCCTTTCTTGCTATCCATACCTGGAGTTAGACTCAGAAGAACAGTCACTTAATAGTCCCATAGCATCTTAAAATAGCAAGTTCCAATAACCAGGTTTCAGATTTGGCTAAGGAACATCTTTTGAAGGAAGTCTTAAGTGGCTTACATGCTTTTCTATATCTGTTCTAGTTCTTGCTTAAATAACAATCATAAAATAAAATTTACCATTAAAACCTTAACTTTTCCATTTTTTTCCAATTTTCCAAAGTTTCCAAATTTTACCGGAAGTTACCTGCCTCTAGGAGACTTAGACTAAAATTCATTTCCCCAAACTAAAGATGTCTCTGATTTAGTCTCAGTAATTAATTCAGTCAATTGTTTTAAGACTGATTGCTTTTACATCACTTGGTAACATGTCTCTCCATCTCTCCCCCCCCATCCCCTAATACCTTGCATTGTGATTACCCCTTCCCTCAATGAGCCCTCTCTTCTATCATGCCCCACCTTTCCCTCATCCCCATATTTTCTCTTTTCTTGTAGGGCAAGATAAATATCTATACCCCATTACCTGTGTTTCTTATTTCCTAGTTATATGCAATAATAATTCTCAACATTCGTTTCTAATACTTTGAATTCCACCTTCTTTCCCTCCCTCCCTCCCTCCCCATCCTCACTGAGAAGGCAAGCAATTCAGTACAGGCTGTATGCGTATTGTTTTGCAAAAGACTTCCATAATAAACATGTTGTGTAATATATTAACTATATTGTCCTCTATCCT
>JAQQSK010014973.1:0-10946 GCA_028658325.1 Potorous gilbertii
CCTCATTGATAGCCCTTCCTGCCTTTGCAAAAGAGTAGAGTAGGGATACCTCTTCATATTTCTTTGTGGTTGTTTTTTTCTTTTGTTTTGTAATTTTATAACATTCAGTTTTAATTATTTTGTGGTTGTTATTTTTTACTACAGTGTTATTGTCAAAGTCACTATATACTGTTTTCTTGGTTCTCCTTGATCCTTGTCATGTAAACTTGTCCAAGGTTCTCTAAATGTATCATATATGTCCTTATAATACTCCTTTATGTAACATTCCTTTACATCATGTACCGCAGCTTGTTTACTCATTCACCAATCGATCTTTTTATTAATTCTTATTACCACAAAAATAGCTGCCATGAATATTTTGACATATATGGGAATTTTCCTTTTATCATTGACCTTTAGATTAACTAAACGTAGGACCTGTGGGCCAAAAGGTATAGTCATTTCATTGATTTTGTTTGGGTAATTCAAAATTGTTTTCCAAGATTCTGATTTACAGTTTCAAAAATAATGCAATAATATTCCTGTTCCCCTATAACTTCTCCAAGATTGACTATACCTACCATTTGATTCAGTCATATTTCACCTCAAAATACAGAAAGAACCTAAAGCTGTTCTTCAATGAAATAGTATACCAGAAAAATTTCCCTACTAATGGAGGATTCAGGCAAACATCTTACTGTCAAAAATGTTGTAGAGAGAGTTCATGTGGGTAAAGGTTGGACTAAGTGACCTTCAAAGTTCCTTCCTATTCTATGAACCTGTGATGTACTGGCCTCCACAGTATCAGACTGGCAGGACAGAAATATAGCATAATGGAATCTGATAGCTAGAGAGCATCTACTCCAATTCTCACCTGACAAAGAATCCTTCTTACACTTTCCTCATATTGATAAGATGTTATCCTACTTTTCCTTACAGCATATAAAGATAGAAATTGGCTACCTCCTAAGCAAATTTATTCCCCTGAAATATATAACTCTAATGTTTAGGAATTGTTAAATTTCTTCAGCTGAACATTGTAACTTATTCCTAGTTCTGCTTTTCAGGAAACAAAACATGAACACTTTCTCTTCCATGTAACTTAAAGACTGCTATCATATCTCCTACAAATCTTCTATTCTTTGTAGTAAAGTTCCCTAGCTCCTTCAAAAAGTCTGTTGTAGGACACTTCAGAATTCTGTTCAGCCTATTCTTAAGTATACACCTGCTGTACTCTAACTTCTCTAAAATGTAGTGTTCCCAAATTGAAAACAGTACAAAAGTTACATACCAAGCTTCTCCTTCCTGAAACATGGATTGCCAAAAAAAAAACAACTTGGTTATTCTTATATGCAACGCCAAATCTCACTTATTCTGAACTTTTGATGTTCTTTATAAAGTTATATTGTACCTTTCTACTCATTTTCAAAATGTTTCTCTTTTTTTTATCTTCTATACATTTCATTTGAAATCTGAGTTGGACAATGAGTTCACTGTACATGTACATCAATCACTTTAGGCAGGTTTTCCTTTTTCTTTATTTAATTTTCAGAGAAAAATTGAATTTTTCCATTCCTTTTGGGCTTACACAAAATATAAGGTCATTAAATTCTACTTTCTTTTTTTCTGAATCCCTTGAAATCTCACCCAAATTCTGACTGAAGTAAACTATTAACATTCATTTTTAAAAAGTGATAAATAATAAGAGAAATTTATATTCAAATAATTTTGTGGTATCAATTATTACCATTGAATTGACCAAGACAATAAAACATAGATCTTCACAACCTAGATATATGTACCTTTGGAACATAATGCTTCTTTACTGGGTTGGTGCTGGATCTAGTGCTAAGGCAGGGGCTCAGTCACAAATTAGGGCTTGGCTTTCAGGGGTTCTTTGTATGACTCTTCTTCCTCCTTGTTGCAATGGTAATTTAAATGGTGAGATCTTTCCCATTCATTAATAAACCCATGGGGCCTGCCTGGGTCACATGGAGCCTGTGGTGAGAGAAGTTTGCTGAAAGGTGAAAGAGGAAGAGGCAGAGCTAGAGCAGAACTAAGGGGAAATTAGTGAGAGAACAGTCAGAGTTAGAAAGGATATAAGCAAGCCTTCAGCTGGCTGTGAGTGTGAAAAGGGCATTTTGATTAAGGAAAGCCTGTTTGTGATTTGTTTAAGGGACCTGGTTTGAGGGAAGCCTAACAGGAGAAAGGTTTGGGGATAGTATTGCCCTCTGCATTGTTATTGTGTATAGATTTTTGTTACTATGATAGATTTGGCTTTCTGGTGTCTGAATAAATGTTTTGCTTCTGTCTTCCATGTGGAGAGTCTGTTGTATTTCATGATTCAGAATTGCTCTTGGATATTCATGGCCATTGTAGGTGCTACGAATATCATATTGGCACTTCCCTCTATAAAGAAAGTTGCAGATTAAAAAGAAAGTCTTTACAGGGTCCAAGAGGAAAGTGAAAAATCCAATTTATTTGAGAAACTGATTCTGAAATGTCTTTATCTTAATGTTTTCATTTTGTCATGGTTTCATACTGGCAGATGTGGGTCATTATTGGAAATACTTACTACCTATGTCATGGGATCTCGTTAAGTTTTAATTAGATCATGTGAATACTAATGGAAGAATGAGCATAAGCTATTGGATTTCTCTGTCCCTATTTTATTCCCTGTTTCCTTTTTCCATGTATACAAATTAAACATTTGCAAAGTTATTGAGAAACCTTAAAATGCAGCCTAATATATCCACAATCACTTACAATTTAATGTTTCGATGTTTCTGCCCTCTGCCTTGGAAATTTGGGATGCCATAGGACTAAGGATGTGAAGAAGGGAAAATGTGTATAATGGAGGGTGTAAAAGGAAATTTCACAGGATTACAGAATCATAGTATCATTAAAATCTCACATACACAATGCCCTGGGGTTGGTATTTCCAAATTGATAATTAATAACCTTTATACCAGTGCTGTTAAATTCAAATAGAAATTGATCCCTGCTGGCAACATATAGACTTAGAAAACCCTAAAGTAACGTTGTTTATATTTGATTGTATTTTTATTTTTCCATTAAATATTTTTTGAGGGTGGAGCCAAGATAGTGGCATGAGAGCAACTGCTCACCTAAGCTCTTAGACAAACTCTATCAGATACTTCTAAAAAGAGAATCTGTCCAAATTTGGGAGGTGGAGAATTCAATAGGAGACAGACTGTGGAAATTTCACAGTCCAGAATAGACTGGAACAATCTTCCAGGAGGGTGGAGGAGCATACATGCTCAGCATCCCTGACACAGCACAGCTGAACAGGAAAGCCTGGGGCAGGTTGAGGAAGTGACAGCACTGTGGGGCAGCAGCTCAGGGCTTAAGTCAAGTAGAGTCGAGCAAGTGAAAGCCAGGGAACGGGACCCATGTATTTGCTGCAGCTGTGCAGAGACTTTCAACTCACTCACAGATTAAAGTAAGTCACTTACTTGAACTTCTGGGAGCTAAAATGGAGGAGTAATTGATAGATGCTATCTCCCCATCCCCTTACTGACCTTGAAAGAATCATAAAATATTTCCCCAGAAAAATCCTGGATCAGTAGAATCATCAGAAGGGGAAAACAGTCTCAGCACAAATCTTCTGCATTTCTATATATTACTAACAAAGCCCAAGAGCAAGAAAAATCCCATTTAAAGCTAGAGTAGACACTATAAAATATTTGGGAGTCTACTTTCCAAAACAAATTCAGGGACTTTATGAACACAATTACAAGACACTTCACACAAATAAAGTCAGATCTAGGTAAATGAAAAAACATCAATTACTCATGAGTAGGCCAAGCCAATGTAATAAAAATTACAATTCTATCTAAATTAATTTACTTATTTAGTGCCATACCAATCAAACTATCTGTTAATTATTTTCTAGAGCTGAAAAAATAATATCAAAATTCATCTGGAAGAACAAAAGGTGCAGAATAGCAGTGGAACTAATGAAAGAAATGCTAGGGAAGGTGGCCTAGCTCTACTAGATCTCAAATTGTATTATAAATCAGCAATTCTCAAAACCACTTGGTACTGGCTAAAAAACAGAAAGGTAGACAAGTGGAATATGCTACGTACTCAAGATACAGTAGTCAGTGAATATAGCCCTATACTGTTTGATAAATCCAAGGACCCCATGTTCCGGGATAAGAATTCACCGTTGGCAAAAATTGCTGTGAAAACTGTATAACAGTGTGCCAGAAACTAGGCATAGACCAATGCCTGATACTGTACATAAGAATAAAGTCCAAATGGGTACACGATCTAGGTATTAAGATTGACACTATAAAAAAATTAGTGGAGTAAGGAATACTGTATTTATCAGATTTATGGAGAAGGGAAGATTTGTTGACTAAAGGAGAGATAAAAAGTGTTATGAAATGCAAAATGGACAATTTTGATTACATTAGACTAAAAGGTTTTTGCACAACCAAATTCAATGCAACCAAGATTCAGAGGGAAGCAGAAAACTGGGAAAGATTTTTTGCAACTTGTGTCTGTGATAAAATTCTTATTTCTAAAATATATAGAGAACTGAGTCAAACGTGCAAGAATACAACTCATTCCCCAAATGACAAATGATCAAAGGATATGAACAGCCAGTTTTCAGAGGAAGAAACTAAAGATATCTATAAACATATGAAAAAATACTCTAAACCACTGTTGATTAGAGATAAGCAAATCAAAACAACTCTGAGACACCATATCACACCTATCATATTGGCTAATATAACAGAAAAGTGGGTGATAAATGTTGGAGAAGATATGGGAAAGTTGGAACACTAATTATTGTTGGTGGAGTTGTAAGCTGATCCAACCATTCTGGAAAGTAATTTGGACCTATGCCCAAAGGTCATAAAAATGTGCATACCCTTCGACCCAACAATACCGCTTCTAGGATTGTATCCCCAAGAAATCATAAAAATGGGAAAGGGTCCCACATGTACAAAAATATTTATAGCAGCCCTCTTTTTTGGTGGCCAAAAACTGAAAATCAAGGGGATGCCAATCAATTGGGGCATAGGTAAGTAAATTATGGTATATGAATATAAAGGAATACTATTGCGCTATAAGAAATGATGAACAGGATGACTTCAGAGAGGCCTGGAAAGATTTATATGATCTGATGCTGAGAGCAAGGAGCAGAACCAGGAGAACTTTGTGCACAGTAATGACCATAATGTGTGAAAGTTTTTGTGGTACACTTGGAACTTCATTGCAATATAAGGACTTAAAAAACTCCCAATGGTCTTTTAAGGCAAAATGTCTTCCATAACCAGAAAAAAACTTTGGAATTCAATCCCAGAATGTAGCAGATCATTTTCTTTTGTATTATGTTTTGGTTTGTTATATGATTTCTCCCATTTATTTTAATTCTTCTACATAACATAACTATAATGAAAATGTATTTAACAGGAATGTATGTATAGAACCTATATAAAATTGCATGCCATCTCAGGGAGGAAGGGGAGAAGCTGGGGGGATGGAGGGGAAAATGATCTAAATTTTATGTAGTGAATATAGAATACTAAAAACAAATAAAATATTAATAATAAATAAATAAATTTTTTAAAATGTATTTTTTTTCAATTGCAATTGGATTTGACCACACTGGGAAGTTTTGCTGGTCTCATGCTCATGAATGATGTCTCTGCTGTGTACCATCTTGAGAAAGTGATCATCCACTATTTGGTTTAAAATCTTTAATAAACTAAACTATACTAAAACTAGAGATTATTTGGCAGTTTCAGAAATGAATTGTAGGACCAATATTTCTTGTTATTGTCATTGTTTTTGGGTGATGGGATTAAGGAACTAACCTAGAAATGAATGAGTGAAATAGTTTAGGATAAGAGTTTGGAATGAGGGCAAGAGTATCATTAATTGAGAAGAATAGGAGAATATTTTGTTGAAGAGTAGAGAGTAGTAAGTTTTGGGACTCTTAAGACTGAATTGGGAAAAATAACACAATGCTAAAAGAGGTGGGATTTCTTAGGAATAATGGGGACATAGCAAAGGCTGTGTTAAATTACTCAATTTTATTTTGTTTTTGTTTTCTCTACCAAAGACAATGACTTTTTAGCTGAAAACAACCCAGCAAAAGTGTCTAAATAATAATTAGTCAAGATAAGTGAGTAACTAGTTGCTCTTGATAAATTGAAGTCACCTAACCTAGAGGAACTAGGGATCTTCAAAAACTGATAAATATGCTTGCTGAGCTGCTGTTAGTGATATTTCAGGTATTATGGAGAATGTGAGGGATGCCACAGGAATGGAGTAGTGTAAGTATACTGATTTTCATGATAGAGAAGACAATGGAATATGAAAACTGTAGGTATTGCAATTTATTTGAGTTTCTTGGAGAGTTCTATAACAGATTAGTAAAGAGATGGTTAGTCAACATCTATGTGTACACGTGAGGAGTAGGAGATAAGCATTTATTATACACCTACTATATTCTGGCACTGTAAAAAGTACTTTATGTTACTTCATAATATCACCACATTTACCTTTCAAGGAAAGTGACAGATAACACTATCGCTATTTATAGGTAGCAAAGTTGAAATAGAAGTTAAAAGACTTGCCCAGGGAAACAAAAGTAGTAAGTGTTGAAGGCAGGGTTTGAAATCATGTCTTTCTGATAGATAGGTAGCTTAATGCTTGATTCACTGTGACATCAAGATCTTTAAGGTACAAGTGGTGAGAATAAATAGCTAGCATACTGTCTTCAAGGATAGGTCATGTTGAATTAGCTTTATTTACTTTTTTGGGTTACCAAACTGATAGTTCTAGAGAACGCTATAGATGTAGTTAATCCTGAGTGTAGCCAAGAATTTAATGAAATATTCCGTATTTTTCTTGTGGAATAAAATGGAAAAAATGTAAACTAATTTTTGTAAGTTTGTAAGTTGACAAATTCCAAATGGTTCAAATGTTCTGATTCAAAAAAGTATCTTAAATGCCATCTCCCAGGAGAACTCCTTCAGGGTACCCTATAGCTATTTGCTTGGACTCCTGATATTTAATATTTTGGATTACTTAAATAAATATAGAGATACATAGTTCCCAGAATTGTAAATAATACAATGTTGAATATAGTTGATGACAATCAGGCTCCAAAAAAACCTTGACAGGCAAAAGTATTGAGCTTGGACCAAGAAGATGAAATTTAATAGGGATCTATATAGTCTTGTATTTGGAATAAAAAAAAGTTGTAATTTTATATGTTTATCAGATGAAAGAAAGTTAGTCAACAGCTGAGGAAAAGATCTGGTAGGTTTGGTGGATCAAACTTTAATTGAAATCACCAGCATGATATGACCTTTCAAAAATTTAAAGAGATCTTAGACTTCAATGAGAAAGATAAGTGTTCCAGGAAAAAAAAATAGACTTTCTCTGTGCTTCCCTGTTAAGACTCTATTTAGCATATTATATTTGGCTCTGAGAATGATAGCTTCCAACATTGGACAGAGGTCAGAGAATGGCAAGTGGGGTAGTAAAAGGTATTGAGTCCTTGTCATATATTTTAGAGATATCTAGCCCAGATAAGACTCAGGGTGGATATAATAGCTGTATTCAAGGAGAGATTCAACTCATTTATTTTGTATTCAAAACAGAACCAGGAGTAATGTATACAAATGTCAGTCATGTAAATGTAAACTTTATATTTTCAAAAATACTTCCTGACAATTGGAATTACTCAATAGATTGTCTTGAGAGTTCCTTCTTCCTGGAGGCCTTCAAACAAGACACTGGTTTCCCACTTTTCAAATATATTATTACTAAATATTCCTTTCTGGTAGAGGTCCTTTTCATTTCAAAAGTTTCATGCTTCTCTCTGACAACTGGTGAGATTAAGTTAATGTATTTCAAGGCAAGCAAGGAATGTGGGACCTCCATTTAGTGCTTGCTATATAGAAAAAGTAGAGCTCAAGCTAGCAT
This sequence comes from Potorous gilbertii, assembly GCA_028658325.1. Lineage (NCBI taxonomy): Eukaryota > Metazoa > Chordata > Mammalia > Diprotodontia > Potoroidae > Potorous > Potorous gilbertii. The sequence continues at coordinate 7,954 of JAQQSK010014973.1, forward strand.
CTTCTCCTTTATACCTTGAAAAAATGCAGCATATACCAGGGAACAAACTGTGATGAAGGACAGTAATCTTATGTTCTTTTCTATATGAAGCATCTTATTTATGGGGTTCAAGTTGAAGAAGAAATGACTAGGAGTTGAGGGTAAGGTTCTAGAGGGGAATCTGTGAGAAATGACCTGATGACACCTACCACTTAAAGTTCTGATTTTAAACTTTGATGTTGATATCATATGCTATTAAAATAACACTTTTTTTCTATAAGGGAAATGAGAAATTAATCATTTTAAATATGGAGAGTTTGTGATGAATCCAGGATTATCATAATCAAATAATTTCCTTGAAAATTTTCAAGTCAATTTTTACATTTATACTCCAATTTCTCTTATTTTGCCTCTTTTAGTGTGGTTCACTTAAAGTTCAACAAAGAAGCCTTTAGTAGGATTTTATCATCAATTTCATTCTACTTATCATCATAACCCATGACTCAGATGGAAGATGTGCTTATCCAATATATGGACAACATAAATACAGGATATATAACATTCTTCGAATGACATAACTAAGACTTAGAAAGATTCCAGGAGACTGAAATGATGATTTAAAAGTAAAATGAGGAAATTAATAGGGTGAAATACAAAATCCTATGCTTCAGTTAAAAGAAAAAAACAATTATTTTCAAGGTATAGGATAGAACTCTTAATTAAATATTGTTATGCACTTAATTGACTATATCGCATATGAACAATCAATAATGAGTCCTCCAACTCACGTGACACTTTAATTGTACCTCTTTATGAATTGAATGAATAAATGGAAAGCGTTTATCAAGTCCTTGTTATGTTCCAAGAGCAAAAACATCATGGTCATCCTTACCTTTAAACAGATTATTTTTTTTAAATTTTGAGTGAAGGAAGGCTGTGCAAGGTCACTAGCATCACTTTTTCCTCCGGAGTCATCTGTGTCCAGTAGTTGGATATTCATCAGGGTGACTGGAGGTGTCCCAGGATGCAAAAGGAGACCCAGGCCGTTTTAGGATAAAGTCTTTTCAGATTCTCACTTTGAGTAAAATAAGCCCATTCAACAAATAGGCCTCTTTATTACTGAAGGGATGGTTGGAGAAAAAATGCAGGTTGGTGATCTTGTAGCCCACCGTCACTCAAATCAAAATCAAATGCAAGTCATGCTATCATTTCCCTGATGTCATGATCCTCTTCGAGAACTTTTAAAGAGGTTATACTCTAAAGGAGGAAGGGTCTTAATAATTCTTGTAGGACAGTGGTAGCCAGGGAAGGCTGTTTTGTTGTTAGAAATCATGGGGATGGTGAGTAGAATAGAAGGTAGTCTACTGATATGCCTTTTCATGGAGAGATGGCTGATGTGATTACAACTCTTAGAAGAAAATAAAAAAGAAGTTAAAGTCAGGAGGAGGAATTGTTAGTGAGCAGATTGGAAAATGACCAGGGTGAAGATTAGAATCCTTGGAGAAAGAAAGTTCCAGAATCCAGTGTCTTAGTGCCTCACAAGCATAGTCATTAAAAGTACAATGCTTCATCATTTAGAGGTTGTTCTTAAATTATGCTCATAATTATAGGACTTTGCATCTTCCTAAATCCTTGAGGGCAAGGATTTAGTATTAGCTCAGTTTTTATCTGCAGTAGAGATAGTCTTATGTACACAATAAGAATTTCTTTATTGAACTAAATTCAACAATATGAATTGGCTACTCACAAAGCTAATAGAGACATCATTTGAATTAACAGCAATTAGTGCCAGAGAGGGAGGACCACAATCCAAATTTACTCTGCGCTGTTCATGTCTGTAATTTCTTGTTCAGTTCTGCAATATTTCAAGAGGGATGTTAGCTAAAGAATTAACAGGTATTATTGAGGGGTAGAAGTTTAAATTTGTTGAATTATAATATCCTTTTCAACTCAGTTTTATGGTTCTGTGAATTCCCCCTCTCCTCTTACTAAAAGTACTTGAGAACTGTGCATTTGAAAGGTTCAGGAGGGGAAGAGGTTTACTTAGTATGATATGTGACCTCTGATATCACTGCAACAATTCACCTGGTGGACTTTACTTGTCCAGGGCAGATTGCAGCTTATCATCAGCTTAAGAGCAATCTTATAAAGCACACTTCAGTTTCACATTTGCTTTTGTCTGGCATCACATTGTTCAGCTAATGAGTTCCCTTTGTTGATTCAATTGGTAATGATGAGCTCATTTTAAGCCCAGTAGCCTTGAAAAGTTAAACTATCTCCTGCCATGAAACCCAAATAGACAGGGCATTAATAGGGCAAGGTCAATGTCATTTCAATGCTCCTTAGTTTCCTGGAGATTAAAGGATTCTGTGACCAGTCTTCACATTTCCATAAGAGAAGCTCATGGTGATTGTGTGCAGAATTCCATGATTCTTCTCAATCACAAGTGCACATTTTCAGCTTTTTATTGGTGCTCAAATCTGCAAAACTACATGTGACATAAAAGGAGGAAACTTGAGGTATTTATTGTGAACTGAAATAATGAGCATAATTTTGGGAAGCTATTTTTTTGAGCAGCACATATCAAGGAAAATGAAGTTAGATCAAGAAAGAAGAAAAACACCATTGATTTTTTAATGCTATGACAAGGTTTATAAAAATCCCTTAACATACATTATCTCAGTTGCTTATCCTTGAAACTCCATGTGGCAGATAGGCTGACTACATGTTTGTATTGCCACTTTGTAGATGAGGAAAGCCCACTAGTTCAGGAGTCATGAAACTTGGGTTCCTGTCTCTGGTACTTTCTATGTCTTCACAGATCAGGAACAACTTTCATGAAGCTCAGTTTTATTAATTGTAAAAGGAAAGAATTGAACCAGATGACTTTTGGCCAGATCCCTTTAGCTCTAAACCTCTGATCCCATGACTCCTTTCTATTCCATAGTTTTATCAACTGTAAAGGGGATTCAATTTATCAAGCATTTATCAAGGGAAGACTTCATGCTTAAATT
>JAQQSK010014974.1:0-10946 GCA_028658325.1 Potorous gilbertii
CCGCGGACGCCAGTATCCATCTTTGCTAGGGCTTATTCGGAGGGAGAAATATGAAGCAGATATGTGCTTAAGGAGAATTCCTTTGGAAGAAATCCCCCTGGATGACAATGAAATAGCCAAGTGGCTGCACAAACTTTATCAGGAAAAGGATGCTTTACAGGAATTCTACAATCAGAAAGGGGTATTTCCAGGGGAGCAGTTTAAACCCAAAAGGAGACCATGGGCTCTCTTGAATTTCTGCTTTTGGGCAACTGCCATACTATTCTTTCTTCAAGTTGTCACTTGTCATTTTTCTAAATGGATCCCCACTGCTGATACTAATATTCCTTGGATTTTGGGGGGGAGTTTTTTTGGAATTCAGAGACTGATAGGAGTAACTGAAATAGAAAAAAGTTCTACTTATGGAAACCAAGAATTCCAGGAAAGGGGATAATTAGTTGCCAAATGATCACTTGTAATGAGATAGGAGTATCAAATTAACAATTCAAAATAAAGCATCAGGAAAAATTAAATTCCAGACCTACTTCTTGGTGTGTTCCCCTGAGCAAATCTCTACTTCTCTGGTGTTCAATTTCCCCATTTATAAAATTAGGGAGGAGAGTTTGGAATAGATGATTTCTGGGGTGCCTTCCAGTTCTGAATCTGTGATCCAATTCAAATGATTTACACAAATATTTTTAAGCATGAATACTTGCAAGGCACAATGACACAAAGGTGGAACCAAAAAACAATTCTTAATTCGCAAAGCATATAATTTACAGGTATTTGTAAAAGTAAAACAATTTCTTTTTAAAAAGCCAATGTAAGTGTAGAGAGGGGTTCAGGTACAGTGCTTCGTTCAACTGGCAGGTAAGCCTTTGTTATCAACCTTTGATAGCCCATACCTTTCTCCCCTTAGAGAGTCCAGCATGCCATGCCCATTGACACTTCATTAAGAAGATAAAATTCCAGATCATATGAATTGGTTGGTTTGGAGTTACCTTTTGAGTTTTCCTAGGGTGCTGTAATCCAACCAGAACATTTGGTAACTATAGTGAGCAAGTATAGTCCAAGTGTAGAAACTACAAAGGCAAAAAACATGCCCTCGGGGTGACAAAATGGAAATAGTTATGTAAAAGCAAGATAAAGAGGACACACACACAGGTTTATTGGAGATAAGCACTAAAGGGCTTTGAGTAAGCTTTAAGTAAGATTGGGAAAGTCTTTTTGGAGAAGGTTAGATTTTTTTTTCCTCTAAACTTGGAGGAAGCCAGAGAATTCTAACCCTGGGGGACAACCAGTGAAAATACTCAAAGTCCAGGAGAAACTAGCACAAGGAGGTCAGTACCTGTAGACTGAAGAGCAGTATGGTGAGTCTTAAGGCATAAGAAGTTTAGAAAGGTAGGAGGGGGCAGGTTATTGGTAGGTTTTCAATGCCAAACAGCATTTTATATTTGATCCTGGATGTGATAGGAAGTCCCTGGAGTTTTTGTGACTAGAATCATCCTCAAGTATCCTCAGTGGCTACTCCCCCTCCCCCCAAAAATCTCTTTTGCTCAGTATATCTCCCACAACCCCATCACCCCACCCCACCCCAGTTCTGGGAAGCTTCTGAACCGTTATATATAGCTTGGGTCTAGGTTTTTAGAGATGTGGGTGACAGCTCCTATATAAGTATTCAAGGTAACAAATGCATGTCAGGAACATATCTATATTTTATCCCATAGAAAATGTAGATCTTATGAAGAGCCCAAGAATGATTACAGAAAAAATTTAAAGGACTCACAGTATCACACAAGTAATTAGCACAATTCTGCCTCTCTAGTGAATCCAACTTTTCCATTAGGGTCCTAAAGGCCTTCTGACTTGTAACACCATGGTTTAGACTCCCATTGAAAAGAAAGGGAACGTGGGATCACCTACAGAAAAACACCCTGGCATTCTAGTGAAATCCTTTTCTCCCACAAAATCTTACAGTCTCCCCCAAGACACCCTGTGGATTACCTTCCCTTAAAGGAAACAGAATTTAGATTACTAGCAAGGAAACAGTGACATTGTGGTGAAATTCCAACTCTCTCATAAAGGCCTGCCGGACTCCTCATGCCATACTGAGGTTCACATTCCTCCTGAAAGGGAAGCTGACTTTGTCCTTCCTGGTAGTGACCAAATAAGGTACTCTCATGACATGAGGCAACGGAAGAGTCCTTTTAATCTCCCATGTTATCTTTCACTCCTTTACTCATTCTCCATCTTGGGCAGAGGGAGGGTGATTTTCCTCTTTTGAAAAGGAATACTGTGCAGGGGCTCACCTTCATGTTGCAGCCAAACTGGCCCATTTGTTCTTTCTCAAACTTATCTTTCCATCTCTTTTCTCACACCATATATTCACTGATCTGATTATGTGTAATATCCTCCAATGAAATATAATCTTAATTTAACAACTTATAGTTACATAATATATTTTAATATTTAATATACTTATATAATATACAATATTTAATATAATTATATGTATTATTATATATTATATATAATTTAATAGAAACAAATTTTTGTTTTTATATCCTCTTCATTTTGACTACATTCTCTTTCTCCTCCACCCAGTAAGCCATCTCTTGTCACAAAGAGCAAAAAGAAAATAGGGGTAAAGCAATTCAGCAAAACTAACACATCAGCCAAGTCTGACAGTGCATACAAGGATCTCCATGCATAGTCCCCCAGCTCTTCAGGGTAAGTTAGAGGCATTTTCTCATTTATTCTTTGGGGCCAAGCTTGGCCACTATCCTTAGGAATTATTTCTTGTTTTTTCTTTTTGTTCTTTTATTTTCCATTGCTATATTCATTCTGTATTTTGTTTCTCTAACTCTGCTCATTTCATTCTATAATCATTGACTTTTCTTCTGATATTTGTCTGAATTTCTCATTTACATCAGGTCTTGTATTATCCCTTTAAGAATCACAATTTTCTTAAGCAACTTAACTATTTTTTTATGTATGACATTTTGCTTAAGAAAAAATAGTGGTAGGCAAACTAATAGTAAAGACACCTTCTCTATCATACAATCTCATACTGAGAAATTTGGAGGAGGTAGGTCATATTTTCATTTTTCCTACGAGTGGCCACCGACCCTGAAGAACCATTCAGTTCTTGTCACTTCAGAGGAGCAGACAACAGGAAAGAACAACTGTTGAATTATCCTTTTCTTGATGGATTTTTATTGTTGTTTTGTTATTTCAGTCTTATCTAACTCTCCATGACCCTATTTGGCATTTTCTTGGCATAGATACTTAAGTGGTTTGTCATTTCCTTTTCCAGCTTATTTTACAGATGAGGAAACTCTAGCAGGCAGGGTTAAGTGACTTGCCCAGGATCATACATCTAGTGTGGGAGAGGTCAGATTTCATCTCAGGAAGATGAGCTGTCCTGTCTCCAAGGTATGACACTCTTCCCACTGTACCACCACAGACACCTATTTTCTGTCTGTTCATGTTGCTGTAGTGATCATGTGTATTGTTTTCCTGGTTCTGCTCACTTCACTCTGTATCACTTCACATGTGCTTCCCATGCATGTCTGAATTCTTTAAATCCATTTTTTCAAACACAACAATAAGATCCACATATCACAAGCCACAGTTTATTTAGCCATTAACCACTTGATGGGTATCCACTTTCTTTTCAAATCATTTGCTACCCAAAAGGTGCGGCCCCTTTTTGGGGTATGTGCCTAGCAGTGGGATCTATTTGTGAAAGACTATGGACACCTTGGTCCCTTTTTAGACATTATTCCAGGTTGCATTCGAGAATGCTTACATCAATTCATAGCCAATCAGTTAGTTAGCAAGCAGTTATCAAAGGTTTATGTACCAGCTTGCTATACTAAATGCTGGGATTGTAACTAAATGGAACCTGTCTAACCAGGGCAAGACTGGAGTCAAACAGAGCAGGACAGAGACACTTGAGTCATGAATCAAACAGAAGTTTAATTTCAAAGTGAAGGAAATGTCTTGCAAGCAAGGAGGGCATATAGACACATGTGCAGGGGCTCTGCCCCTAGTGGGGGGACCCAAGGCAGTGTGGGGAGATCTCAATCCTTATACCAATGGCTGTGCAATGAGCTGTAGCCCTGGTAATGAGGGGTAAGAGCAACAGTGGTACAGGTTTGATTCATAGCAAGGCTTTATGAGCAGAACTTGTGTGAACTCAGAGAACACCTGGTGCTAATCAAAGCAGTTGAATAAATATGTGATTTTGTGAGAGGGTGAGAACATGCAGAGGGTGATTGTTGTTATGTCAGACTCAGGCTACAGCTCTAATCAAGGGCTTGGTATTTGGTCACACAACAAAGGGAAAGAAGAGAAAAAACTAGGACAGTTTGGCAGATGTGAGAGTAGTCAGAAAGGTCTTGTAGGGACCCTTAGAAACAATGATTGATTGATCAGTTCAGGGCCAGTTTTTCAGATAAGAAAACTCTTTGCATCAATCTATGGTTTGCTTTGCATTTGACTTTCTGGTCAGTATAACATAGGTCCTTGGATAAATTTCAAAACAGCACATAGAGATCCAGTTTCTCAGCCATGTAGAGCTAGGTTCAACTAAAGAAAGAAGGCTTTTCAGGAATCCATAATCATAATTACATTGTCAGGTCACATGAATGTCACATTACAGATCAGACTTCTTAGAGTGCTCACAATGGACTAGTTTCTGAGAAGTGAGATTTACATGTCCCAAAGGTAACCAAGAAAACTTAAACATTAACACCTTAACACAAAAGGCCAAAGCCATACAAGAGTTATCATCAATACTGATTATCTTCAAATTTTCTTGTATCCTAGTAACCCACTCTCAATATTTATTTAATCAGGAGATTTTGAATCCCAGATGTCTCACACAGTTATCTTATCCCTAGATATCTTTTCTTGGGCAAGAGGCTTTATTCTCAGGATAGCTCTAAAGGGGGTTCTGCTTTTCTGGTTCCAAATCTAGAGGTTCCTACAGAATTCTGAATTAATATAACTCTGAAGTTCTTCAATCTTGAAACTTCATAGAATTTCTGTTTATATATCATTTGTTGTTCCCATCATTTTCTAAATCCTGTACCTGACATGAGAATCCTTCCAATTTCATGATGCTACAATCATAAAAATGAGCTCATTTGCCTTTTGAAATTGTCAGATATTTTGATATTGGAAGTATAATATTCATTCCTTAGCATATACAATTTAAGCACAAAATCTTAATGTGATTTTGAGATCATATTAACAAAATATACTCAGAGCTTGAATTTCCATGATAGCTAAATCACGAATAATGTATGTTTTATATCATAAATATATGCAAATAGTTCTTGTAAAAATAATCTAATCCCACTGCTTTCTCTCTCCCTCAAAAGAAAGCCAGAGTCAAGTCATGTGATCCCTTCTTTGATGGCATGCTCTTCTTTGGCCACGAAGGATGAACAAAACAAAAATAAAATTTACTATTCCATTTATTTGGAACGATTTCTACATGATATCTTTGTGTTATTACTTTGTCTATTCATTTGGCCTTTAGGAAGATATCACCCGTTATTGTTGCTGTTCTTTTTCCTTCATTCTAGAAGAGGACCATGACATCAGGTGATGTTCTACAGGTAAGTGAATGGGTTTTCAGTGAGGCAGGGCTGTGCAAACTCCCCAACCTCACTTTCTCCTCCACATCCATGTGGGTCCAGTGGCAAGACATTGATCAGGATGACTGGAAATGGTGATGAATACAGTGGGAGTCTTTAGTCTTTTTACCCTAAGGTCTCTACCAAGTCTCAGTTTAACTGAGGCAACACCCATTCAGTGACAGAGGCTAGGTATCTCAGTTAAACTGAGACCTGTTAAAGTCCCTCTATTACAATTTGAGCACAAATACAGGTTAAAATTGTAAAATGTTGATGCTTGCTTCCTATTATAGTAAGGCAGAGATGTTCTAGTATCAATCTGTTATTTAATAGACTTAGTATTGTAGTTGTAAAACTTCTTGATTATAGAAATTTGCTATAAAAGGAAAAGGGGGGCATAGTAATAAAAATGTCATATATCATAACAGGGTGAAAACTACCCTGACTTCTTTTGAATTCCAGGCAACGAGTCATACCTGACAGTCAATCTTATAGTCACAGGATGTTAAAAGCAAGTCTCAGGAAATATCCTTTTCAGAAAGGCAAGAGTACTATGGGGAAAGAGATTCAGGAGGATTATACCTAGATGGTACCAAAGTTGTCCCCTAAATTTTTCCCAGGCATAGATTTCCTCTTTTATCAGTTCCCTGGTTGTAGCACACATCATTTTCTGGTATTGACTTCTTGATAATTCAGACAGCTATCCATGTAATCAAAGCTCAAAACTAGTAAATTACAGTCCCAGGAACTTTTTTCCTTAAATGGCAAAACTTTCCTAACCACAATGGAGGGCTTGAATATCTTTCCTGATGTTTCCCAAACAGTTAACACTTCATTTATCCTTTCCTAATCAATTAAATGTACTCATAATCTGTGACTTTAAACATACAGCAAATACCTGATAGTTGACTCATCATTAATATGTTGAAGCTACATCTTTAACCACCCGATACATTTTCGCAGTAGACAAAAATTTCAAATGAAAATTAACTATTATATATTATCTTATGCTTTATAGTAAAATTCATCTCATTAAATATTTAACAAAATTCAAATATCTATTTTTATCACATCTTTTTAATAGCTCAATTCATGGATACCAGCAAGTATATTAAAAGGTTGTTTTGTCTAACAGCATTTCTGTTAAAATTCACAATATAAGAGAATTTAGAAATACAACAATACATAAACAATAAACTTCAGATGACATCAATTGCATTTCCAGGTTATCGCATATAAACCACATTGCTCTTCGTACCTTTATCATTTTAAGACCACTATAGGGTTAAGAGCCATAAAATAATTCAACTAAAGAAATGATAATAAATAACGCTCAGCATGTGGAAGTCATTGTGTTAAGCACTTTACTATCACCATATTATCCTCACAGTAACCCTGGGAGGAAAACACCATTGTTATTTTTCTTTCCAGATCAGGAAACTAGGGCAGACAGAGATAAGATAACCTGCCTAAATGATGCAATAATAAATTTATGGTATATGAACATATTTCAAGTTTCCCTACATTTTTTCAGCATTTTTTTTTTCAAATATTGTATTTGGAAAACTAACCTGACAAGAGAAGAGATCAAAAGGAGAGGGAAGGGATCTCTGACTTGGGGGACTTACAAGGGATCTTTGGTTTAAAAAACTTTTTCTTTATTTGTGGTTAGAAATGTCAAGGAAGGGTTACCAAGAAGTGGTTATGAGGTGCAAACTTTTTACCTATTTTTTTCTTCACTCTGGGAATAGGTCCAAATTAGATGTTTTCCTTCATTTCCCTAGAACAATGAAGCTGTTAATCCCACCATTTGCATTTAAAGCGCTTACAAAATCTAATCCTTATTTTTCCTTAGAACAAATTCTACAGTTTCCTAACAAGGCTTGGCGGCCAAAACTTGCAGGAGCTCTGAGAACACTTAGTGCTGGTTAAAACAATGCAATAGTTATGTGATTTTGGCAAATGGTGAGATAATTCAGAGGATGAGCATAAAAGATTATCACTATGTGAAGCTCAGGGCACAGTTTGCTTACTGGACCTTTGCTCTGGAAAACCGGATGTCTTCTAGGCAAAATGTCTTGAGGAATTTCTAATCTAATGAGAGACATATAAACAACTGTGTATAAACGAGATACATGGAGGGTAGATTGAATTTCAGAGGGAACATCTTTTTGGGAAATTGGGCAAGATTTCTTGTAAAAAGTGAGACATTAACTGAGACTTGAAGGAAGTCAGGAAGTGAAGATTATGAGGGAGAGTATCTCAGGCATGGGGAACAGCCAGTGAAGAGCCAGACTATAGAGAGATGGAGGCCAGTGTGAGATGGATGGGCTGCATTGGTGGTAAGGTGTATGAAAACTGGAAAGGTAGGAGAGGGCCAAATTACAAATGTTGATGTTGAAGGAGAAAAAAAGAATTTTATATTTGATCCAGGAGCTTATAGGAAACTGGTGTAATTTACTGAGTAAGAGGCATGGTATAGTTACATCTACACTTAAGAAAATCTGTGTGAAAGATGAATGGGAGCAAAGACTTATGGCAGAGCTAACAGCCCTACTGTTCTCAGGCTACTGCAATAGTTCAGATATGAGGTGATCAGCACAAGGGTGGTGACAATGATAGAGGAGGGAAGGGCACACATACAAGAGATGCTACAAAGGAAAACAATTAGACTTGGAAACAATAGAGATATGAGGAGTGACACAGTCAGAAGTTGAGAATGATATGTAGGTTATGTGTCTGAAGAACCAGGGAGAATGGTGGTTCCCTCCATAGGAATAGGGGCACTAGGAAGTGGGGAGAGATTGGGGACAAAGGTAGTGAATTCAGTTTTGGGCATGCTTAGTTTAAGAAATCTAGAGGACATATGCTTCTAGATATTTAAAAGGCAGTTGGAGATGTGACATTCCAGGTCAGGAGAGAGGTTAGGTAGAGAAATAAGTCTGAGAATTGTTTGCCTAGAGAAGATGACTGAACCCATTTGACTGAACCCATTGGAACTGAAGAGATTATCTTCCAATTTTCTACTTCCAGAAAAAGAGCTGCTTTTGTATAAATGGATCCTTTTCCCTTTGCATTGATTTCTTTGGGGTAAAGGCCTAGAAGTGCCATTGTTAGTCAAAGGGTATTTATGCAGTTTTATAGCTTCCATTTTATGAATTAAATCTATCTCATTTACATTTACAGTTATGATTACTAACTGCATTTCTCTCCAACCTATTTTTTCTGTTTATGCTACTTTTGCTTTGGTTCCTCCTCTAAGGTCCATTTTCCTTCTGACTACTGCCTGGTTTTAACCACCTCCCCTATGCCCCCCTCATATTTTTTTAAAGACATAATTTTTTATTTTTGGTTTTCCACATTCACTTCCATATCATTTTGAGTTTTAAATTTTCTCCCTCTCCCTGTCTCTTCCAAATGTAGGCTCTACTTGTGCATTCATATGAAACATATTTTCACATCAGTCATGATGTAAAGAAGAAGTAGAGCTAATGGGAGGAATCACGGGAAAGAAGAAACAAAACAAAACAGAACAACAAAGGAAAAGGAGAGCAAATAGTCTGCTTCCATCTGCATTCAGACTCCAAATTTCTTTGGATGTGAATACTATTTTCCATCATGAGTCTTTTGGAGTTGTCTTAGGTAGTTGATCCCATTCACATTCACATTTAGGATTACTATCTGTGTCTTTCTCTCCATCCTATTTTCCTTCCTGTTTATCCTATTCTCTCTCCTTTTCCCCTTTCCCTCCTCACTAGAATTTTGCTTTCATCCACTGCCTCCCTCAGTCTGCCCTCCCTTCTATCAGCTCCCTCCCTTTTCTTCCCCTTTACCCTTACTACTTCTTCCCTCCCTTCTATCCAACCCCTCCCTTTTCTTTCCCCTTTCTTGATTCCTATAGGGTAAGTTAAATTTTTATACCTAACTGAACATGTTATTCCCTCTTTGAGCCAAATCTGATGAAAGTGAGGTTGAAATGATGCTCCTCTCCCTCCCTTATTTCCCTCTAATGTAACAGGTTTTTATTCCCTTTCATGCAATGTAATTTACCCTTATTCACCTCCTCCTTTCCTCTTTTCCCAGTACAATTCTTTTTCACCACTTAGCCAGATATTTTATCATCACATCAAAGTTAACTTACACCTACTCTGTCTAGGTATACCTCTTTAAATTTCTTTATAACAACAACAATCTTAAGAGTTTCAAGTACCATCTTTCCCTGTAGGGAAATAATCAGTTTTCCTTTCTTAATAACATATTATTGTTTTTTCCTTCCTGTTTACCTTTTTGTGTCCATCTAGAGTCTTGTATTTGAAAATCAAATTTCCTTTTGAACTCTGGTCTTTTCATCAGGAAGGTTGAGAAGTCTCCTATTTCATTGAATAGTAATATCTCCTTTGCTGAAAGATAATGTTCAGTTTTGATGGTAGTTGATTCTTGGTGGTAATCCAAGCTCCTTTGACATATGGAACATTGTATTCCATACCCCTTGATCTGTAAATGTAGAAGCTACAAGGTCCTGCATAATCCTGACTGTGTTTCCATGATGTTTAAATTATGCCTTTCTGGTTGCTTGATGTATTTTGTCTTTGTTTTGGTAATTTTGGAATATGGCTATATTATTCCTTAGCATTTTCAATTTGGTATCTCTGTCCAGAAGTGAATGGTAGATTCTTTTGATGATCCCAATGTCCTACGTCCCTTTGAATTTTTGTTGCATTGGATTTGGTTGTCCAAAAACTTTTCAGTTTAATGTAGTGAAAATTATCCATCCCGTACTTCATGTTTTCTATATCTTCTTTAGTCAAAAATTCTTTCCTTCTCCATAAATCTGATACATATACTATTCCTTGCTCTTCCAGTGTGTCCATATTATCAATCTTTATGTCTGGATTGTGCATCCATTTGGACTTTACTCTTGTGTATGATGTCAGGCATGGGTCCATGCCTAGTTTCTGCCACACTGTTATCCAGTTCTCCCAGCAATTTTTGTCAAACAGTGAGTTCTTATCCCAGAAGCTGGGGTCCTTGGGTTTATCAAACAGGAGATTGCTATATTCATTGCCTACTCTGTCTTGAGTACCTAGCCTATTCCTCTTGTCTACCTTTCTGTTTCTTAGCCAGTACCAAGTGGTTTTGATAATTACTGCTTTATAATACAATTTGAGATCTGGTAGTGCTAGGCCAGCTTCCCTAGCATTTCTTTCCTCAATACCTTTGATGTTCTGAACTTTTTGCTCTTCCAGATGAATTTTGATATTACTTTATCCAGTTCTAGAAAATAATTATCTGATAGTTCAATTGGTATGGCACTAAATA
>JAQQSK010014975.1:0-10946 GCA_028658325.1 Potorous gilbertii
ACTTGGGATAACATTAATAGTTAAGAAGGTTTTCATACTTAAGCTTACTTCTTTGCTACAAATTATTCCTAGTTCTCTCTTCTGAGGCCAAGCAGAGCAAGTCAATCCATCTTCCATACAATAATTCTTCAAGAACTTGAACACAAGTGTAATGCCCTCCATGAGTCTTCACCATCCTGTTGCCCTTCTCTGCATTCTTACCATCTGTAAATTATTGTTTTTAAACTGGAGTACTAAGAACAAAGCACAATTCTCCTGATATGATCACTCTTGGTAGATTAGAGAGGGATCCTTATCTACTTATTCCTACAAGCCATAATTTTCAATGCTCTCCAAATTTCTCTAGCTCTTTTGGCATTTCTCTCGCATTTTGGTCTCATATTAAGTTTGCAATTGCATAACCATCAAAATTTTTATATAAACTGTTGTCCAAACATTCCCACCCCATGTTATATGTAGAAACCTAAGTTTTTGAACCCAGGTGTGAACTTTTTATCTTATACCTAATAAATTTTATTTTTTTAGATTCATCCTGTTGTTCTAGCTTGTCAAGATCTTTTCAGATTCTGATTCTATCATCGAGGGTGTTTTGAGATTTACATCTCAAATCACATATAAAAGTGTTAAAACATACATGGTCAAGAACAGATTGCTAAGGAATTACTCTGGAATTTCTTTTCCAAGTTGACCTTGAACCTCGAATAATTATTTTTGAGTCCAGCTATCCAATGAATTTCAAGTCCATCTAATTATGCATGCTGTCTACATCTCTCCACCTTTCTCATAAGAATAATACAAAATACTGTATTAAAATACTTTGGCAAAATCTTGGTAAGTTATATCTACAGAATCTCCCTGATTCACCAATTTAAATAACACTTTCAAAAAAAGATAATAAACTTAAATTTAAATACCCTTTTCTCACTGAAACCATACTGCTTTTTTGGGAGTGACAGATTCCTTTTTTTTTTAATATCCTGAAGACATTTATTCTGTGTTGTAACATTACATAGGCTCAAGGGAAGGTGTAAATTTTCTGATAGATATGAACATAAGAAAGTGAAATTTCCAGAACTTTCCCAGGAGAAACAGATGATTTATTCACATTTCCAGTTCAGCTCTTTTACGTTTTTAATTCCTTATATTTTCTTCTTTTTAAGTTTTTTTGATTTTGCTTTGTCATTTCTTATTGTCACATAGAGAATCATTAACTTCTTTTTGTTTCATTCTAATTTTCAAGGATTATTTTACTTATGTAAAATTGTATTCTGGTTAATTTTCAGTTCTTTCCACTAGAACCCTCATTTCATTTATCAAATATTTTGCAACTCTTGATTTAGAAGATATTTTGTAACTCTCAAAAAATTCTTGCTTCACTTCTCCTAAGAATTTCAATTGAACACATGTTTGAAGCTGTGCTTGAAGATTATTTGGAGTCATTCTCTTTTAGATTTGTGGGTTGGGCAACTGAATCAGAAAAGGAGTTTCCTCTTCTAGGAATCCTCTATATCAATTATGTCACAGGTTCAGTCAGCTTTCTAGTCCTGATCCATAATCTATCAGTTAAGAAAAATGATACCCCTGAGAAGGAATTCACTTTGATGATAGTTTCTCAGTCTTCAGGAGTCATAGGTATGTTGCAATCTGGGGGTACTTGGAGCCCCAAAATTTAAGGGAAAGGGGCAAGAATCTGCACCAATTCAACCACTCAAACACCCCAGTTCAAGTAGTGAGTTTTCATTGTGACACCAAAATAAGCTGGTGAGAATCCTGATTCCTTTTTGTAAATACTCACTTGACATGTTTTTAATAAATTCTGGGCTTCTTACATGTGCCAGTTCATGCTCAACAGCTTATACTTTTCAGAATCTATATTCTTTCCTTTTTTTTTGAAAATCAGATCAAGATATAGCCTTTCCCAAATCTTCTAGTACGTCTTCAAAATCTTTCAGATATTACTGACTTAGCAATCCTATTTATGATTTTTTTCAGTGCTCAAAGATGTAGCTGATCTGGTGCCTTGAATTATTCATGTGCAGTTGTAAGTAATCTCTTCCAATGTCCTGCCTTGAGTACCAACTACTTATTAGGAATTTTTGCTATCTTTCTCAATCCAAATGTAATTTCCTACCTAGAAAGCAGAAGAAAAGAAATTTTTAAAGTACAGTTTTTGTCTTCAATTTTTAGTTATAATTGTTCCATTCTCCCTGATTGGTAGTCCTATTCCTTCTATCAAAATAGACTTTGAAAAATCCAGTTGTATCTATATTTAGGATTCTTCCCTATTCTCACCTTATTCTGCATTTTTAGCATTCCCAAAACTATTTTCCAGTCCTGTTATTTCCAGATATTGTAACACAATATTTTACATGTATTTAATTATACTTTCAGAATCTAAGTAGATGGATTAATTTTTTTGTGTTTCCACTATAGTCTACTCAGACAAAATCTGCTTTTCTTGCTCATTGGCATAATTTCATTTTTTATTTTCAGAATTTCATTCCTGAGAGTAGTTCATTCCTTCTGGGCTAAATGACTCAGTATAACCTCAGTGCAAAGGCCTTCCATAGAATGCCTTGAAATTCGTTCTCCTCCAAGTAAAAAGTACATGTCAGACCTTGTCTATCTTTCTCTCCCTTCACTATCAACAATTTTAGTTGGTGATGATCAAATTCCCCTCCCATTCTTTCCTTAGACACATGATTTGCACATACATACACACGTATATGTACACACACAAAGACACAAACACTGAGCAAATTAAAAATCAAGTAGTTCTCTCTTCTTTCTATTATTATCTGGACAAGCTGAGCAACTGTCTCATTCCTTCTGTGATACTTCTATTTTTGTCCAAATAGTTCAAACACCCCCCCCCCTCCCTTTTCTTCTTCCATAGTTTTCCTCACCAGCTTGAACTCACCATCAGTTTTAATAATTATGACTGCATTCTTTCAGGACTATAGCACACTTTTTTGTATCTTCTTTTTTAAAATCAGTATCTAACTTTCCTCCATTGTCTCAGTTTACCAACCTTCCATAATTTTGCAGACAATCTTTAATACTGTAGTTATTCTGATGATGAGCCCTTCTGAACTCAGAAGGGATAACACATAGGCAGTCTATCACTTTGTCCGGACTGAAAAGTCTTTCCAATCAGATCTTCTATGTCGTTGCTATAGACTATAAGAATCAAGAGCTGAGCTTTAGTGAAAGTGAGGTAAGAGGGGACATAAGAAAAGAGTCAAAAAAGAAGAGAAAGAAAAAAAGGAAAAGGAAAAGAAACCAGTGTTGGAAATGAACTTAGGGGCTATCTAGCTTAACCCAAACATGATAATTGTCTCCTTCACACACTTGAGGAAAAGGTCATATGTACTTTGCCTGAAGACCTCCAGTGAGCTACAACCCACTATATCCTGAGGCACCTTGATTTGACTGCAACATAAAGTATATGAAGCAGAATAATAGACAATAACACTTAAACAAACACTAGAGAAAAATTTAATTGGAATAGAACTTAGAGATATATTTTTCTTTTATTATAAAAGTTTTTTCTAAATGCATAAGCATTTTATAGAGTACCATATGTTAATAAGAGCCAGATGGATTATTCAGTAGTTAGAGCACTGGGCCTGGAGTCTAGAAGACCTGAGTTCAGATCCAGCCTCAAACACCCCAACTGGGGAAGTCACTTAACATAAGTTTGCCTAAATACACTAGAGAGGGAAATGGTAAACCACCCCCATATGTTTGTCAACAAAATCTTATGGGATACACATTCCATGGGGTCGTGAAAAGTTGAACACAACTGAACAACACATATTAATAATAAAAAAAATAATGGCTCCCATTTTAGGGCTGTATGATTTTAAAAGTGCTTTTATACTACCTTAATCCATCATCAATCACACAGGAAGTGTTCATTAAAATATTACATAATGACAAGAGATGCAATTAATTCTATAAACTATTTAAATGAATTTCTATTATATTTGTCTCTAGAATTCATTTTGAAATTTCAATACATAAGTGTTTGAAATATAATTTCTTAGGTCTACTGAAGTTATAGTGACTTGATTATACTGAATCACACGAGAGTTTGGTGCTTTGTTGTTTTTTGTTGTTGAAGCTTTCAGATTGGAGTCTGATTGATGCAATGAAAATTTCAAACTTAGGTAGGGATTCTTGTTCTCTGAGATCTCCATTTCCTGTAGATTGGGAGTCACTTAGCCTAATTTCTCATTAAAAAGAAGGAAAGTGAGATTCAAAATATAAAGTGACTTGCCCTGGCTTAGCACCTCAGGAGAAGAATCAAGATTAGGTTAAAATGTCCTCATTAATCATCATCCTTTGTTACTTTCATTAAAATAAAATTAATTGAAGTCAGGACAATTTAGCAAGCATGTATTGCATCTACATTGTGAAATGCTTGTATTTGGAGCCAACAAGACATGAATTTAAATTCTTCCTGAGAAACTAGCTGTGTGACACTAAGTAAGAATATTATCTTCTTTGTGATTTTGAAACTCTTTTGCGTTTGTCTACTAAATTCTAGCTTGATTTTGTTGTGCATTCATTAAATATTTCCTGACCAGGACTTCTCCCACCCCACATCTTATGAAATCACAGTTCTTTAAGGTATATTCATGCTAAGTCATTGGGGAGACAAAGACATAGAATGATATATTTCTTGTTCACTTGGTGTTTACAGTGTACTTGGCAATAAAGATTTATGCAAATAGTGTCATACAAAGTTTATAAAGGCATAGGAAAGATTTAGCTGAAAGTACTCAAAGAAAAGTTGAGGAGGGAATGATCACATTCAACTGAGAGTATTAAGAAAGGCTTCATGAAGGAAGTAGTACCTGAACTAGACTTTGAAGGGAGAGATCAATTTTAATATATGGAGATACAGATAGAGTTATTTTAGACATTTGTTTGGGGAGGACAGCATACACAAATGCATGAAGGTAGCAGAATGCCACATGATATCATGGAAGCTAGTAATCCAATTCATTTGAACCATAGACCATGTGAAGGGAAGTAGTATGAAGGAAATGTGGTTAATAAAGAATAAATGAAATCTGGTTAGAATAGTATTATAAAGGACTTTAAATACAGTCTAAGAAGTTTCTGTTTTTCCTTCTGACATCCTGGAGCCACTGAATATTTTTGAGCAGGATAGTGACTTGGTCAAATTTGTGCACTTGGAAGAGTATTTTCATTAATTGTGTAAATAATGGATAAAGAATTGAGAGAGAAGAGATTGGAGTCAAGATCTGTTGGAATCCATTTAAAACAGTTCAGGCAAGAGGTGATAATTACATAATAAAGATAGTAGCAGTGCAGTGTAAGGGTGTGAATACTAGAGATTCAATTGGCAAAACTTGGTTATAAATGGGTAGTGGAGGGGGAAGGAACTAGCTAAATCAATGTTAACTCCAAGGATTCAAGCCTGGGAAACTGGGAGAGTGGTGTTGCCAGGTTTAATATGTTCAAGTGTAATGAAATGTTTGATTATGTTGGTTTAAGTTTCAGGTGAACATCTGGGCTTTTTTTTTTATACAAGATAGATAAACAGATTCGTATAAACATCTATATAAATAGAGATATATCTATATGTACTCTATACAAAGTATACAGGAGGAAGGACTATATCTCAAGGCAGAGACTATAAAAGAGACTGGGAAATTAAGGTTCATGTACATTGAAGTGATCTTCAAAGTCATGATAATGGATGGAATTGTTCAGAGAGAAATTATATAGAGTGATCAGAAAAGAATGGATATCAAAATCTTGAAGGACATTCATAGACCTGCCTTGTGGTTGAGATCAGGACAAGCTATCAAAAAGAGAACAGTCACACAAGGTAGAAGAACCTGGACAGAGCAGTGCCCATGGAAGGCAATAGACATAGAGTATCCAGAAGGAAAAGGACAGTCAGTTGTATCAAATATAACAAAAATGTCAAGGAGAATTAATATTGGGAGAAAGTTCATGGATTTGGCAATAAAAGGTCACTGTTGACATTAGGGATAGTAGTTTCATTAGAGTGGTGGAGCAAGAAGTCATCTTACTAGAGACTTAGAAATCATAAAGAAATGGAGCAAGTGAGTATAGACTATTTTTTAGTAGCTTAGTAGTGACTGGGGATGAATCATAGTTTAATAGCCTGGGAGGTTTCCTGGTAACTGGGGATAAGTGATAAAGAATGGTAGGTAGCTTGAGGAGATAGAGTCAAGGAAATTTTTTTGAAGTTTCTTTTTTAGAAAGGAAAAGACTCAATATTTGAGACAAAGAATCAAAAGTCTGTGGAACGGTCAGTCAATTAGCATTTATTAAGCATTTATTATGTGCCAGGGACTTTGGTTAAGCCTTGAAGACTTTGGTTAAGCCTTGAAGACACAAACAATTTTTAAAAAATCATTCCATGCCTTCAAGGACTTACCTTGTAATGAGGGAGACAACATGTATGTGCTTTGGGATGCATGAACCATATGGATTAGCTGAGGGGTAAGACAAAGCACTGACTAGGAATAACATCTTAAAGACCTTATGGTATCTGACCTGAGTGTTAAAGGAAGGCAAAGAATTTGAGAAGCAGAGATTAGGAAGAAAACCGTTCCAAGGCTGGGGGATAGCCTTTATAAAGACATGGAGGCAGGAGATGTAATTGTGTGTGTGTGTCTGTGTGTGTGTGCAAAAGCAAGTGGAATAGCATGACTGAACCATGGAATGTGTGTTGAGGGACAGTCATGTGAAAGATAAGAAAGAATAGAAAGGTAGGAATATATCAATTTGGGAAGAAACTTAAATGCCAAACAAAGGAGGATATTTGATCCCAGAGACAATAGAGAGCCATTGAAATCTATTGAGTAGGAAGATGACATCAGAATTTCACTTTAGGTAAATCATTTGGCAGTTGTGTGAAAGAAGAATAAGAGTTGAGACACACTTGAAAGAAGTCCAATCAGAAGTAAGTATATTGTAAAAGTCATGGTAAGAGGTGATGAAAGCCTAAAATAGAGTAGCTTCTGTGTGAGTAGGTTGAAGGGAATGTATTGAGATATTTTGAAGAAAGAAACAGAAAATTTGGCAACTGATTGCATATAAAGGATAAGATTGAAGAGTACAAGTATATCCCGAATGTTGCAAACTTGGATAACTGGACAGACAGTGGGACCCTCAATATTAATAGAGAAGTTCAGAAAAGCAGAGAATTTTGGTAGAAGATAATGAGTTGTTCTTGAACATGTTGATTTTGAGATGTCTTTAAGATGTTCAACCTCAAATGTCCAATCAACAGTTGGTAATGTGGGGCTAAAGTTCAGGATTAGAGCTGGAAGAATCTGCTGAAAAGGCATGGTAATTTCACCCATGGGAACACTGGAGCTTGTAATATCACCAAGTTGAGAGAGAATGAGGAGAAGAGAGAAAAGTACCTAGAACAAAGCTACAGTGGGAATACTTGTAGTGATGATGATGTTAAAGGTAACCAAGAAAAGTTGATCAGACACATAGAAGGAGAACCAAGAGAGAGAGGACTGCTGTGAAAAGCCAGAGAAGATAATATTAAAGATAAAAAGCTAGTCAATTATGTTAAATGTTATGAGAGGACAAGAAAGATAAAAATTGGGAAAAGAAAATTAAATTTACTAATTTAGAGCTCATAAGTAATTTCTTTAAGAACAACTTCAGATGAATGATGAGATGAGAGACAGATTATAGAAATTTTAGAAAGGAATGAGAGGAGAGGAAGTGGATACTCCATGTGTAGATGTTTTTCCAAGTAGTTCAGTTAGTAAAGGGCTTACTTAACCCTTGACAAGGGTTAGTCTTGACCCAAAGAAAAGGTATCTTTTCCTCTGAAACTTGAGCAAAGGAAAGTTCAGGACTCCTGGAAGGGGTGTTTTATTAAAGTCAATAATACACTATTGGGAATTATCTTTTGTGGTAGCTGAGATAATAAGTTTGGTAGCGTGAGGAGGGTAAATGGGTTCTGAATTGCTCATGAGAAAGAATACTGAAAATCAAAGCTGCTCTAAGAAGGAAAAAATTCACTTACATAATTTTCAAAGGTGATATATTTTTACAATTTCTTTAATGCTAAAGTATCTAAATTCATTGACCATAATAGCAAAGAATGTGTGCCCTTGGTATAGCCTATTTCATAATGCTTCCTGATTTCTCTATCCTTGTATCCTTAGGGCATTGATCCATCAGAGGCAATGAAACCAGAGAATCAGACTTCATCCTCAGACTTCATCTTGTTGGGCCTGCTTGTGTCCTATGACAACAAGGTCATAGGAGTGGTCTTTGCTGTAATCTTTTTCATCTTTGTGGTGGCTATAACAGCCAATATGGTTATGATATTTCTGATTCAAGTGGATTCCCGGCTACATACCCCCATGTACTTCCTGCTCAGCCAGCTCTCTATTATGGACACCCTCTTCATTTGCACTACTGTACCTAAACTCTTGGTAGACATGGTATCTGAGGAAAAAACAATTTCTTTTGTGGGTTGTGGAATTCAGATTTTTCTTTACCTGACCATGATTGGTTCTGAGTTTTTCCTCTTGGGTCTCATGGCCTATGATCGTTATGTGGCTGTCTGTAATCCCCTGAGATACCCAGTCCTCATGAACCGCAGGATGTGTCTTCTGTTGGCTGCAGGTTCCTGGTTTGGTGGCTCTTTGGATGGTTTCCTCCTCACACCTATCACGATGAATGTCCCTTACTGTGGCTCTCGAACCATCAATCATTTCTTCTGTGAGATCCCTGCAGTCCTCAAGCTAGCCTGTGCAGACACATCTCTCTATGAAACTCTCATGTATATATGTTGTGTGCTAATGCTGCTCATTCCTATCTCTATAATCTCTACCTCCTACTCACTCATCTTGCTCACAGTCCACCGGATGCGTTCAGCAGATGGCCGGAAGAAAGCTTTTACCACCTGTTCTTCCCACCTGACTGTGGTCAGCATCTTCTATGGAGCAGCCTTCTATACATATGTGCTGCCTCTATCTTACCATACCCCTGAGAAGGACAAGGTGGTGTCAGCCTTTTATACCATTGTAACACCCATGCTTAACCCTTTGATCTATAGTCTCAGGAACAAGGATGTCACGGGAGCACTGAAGAAAGTCCTATTAAAATGTTCCCCCACACAGAAAATTACAAGTGATGCATAACATCAGCTATGAATCCTCCAGTTTTAATCCACATAAAGGTGGCAGAGTTGGAATAACCACCAGTGATTATGCACTTTCCCTTTGCCTTCCAGTAGCCCTTTGCTTAACAAACTTGTGGCTCCAGACCCCATGGAGCAGTTTGGAAGGAACAATGACAAGAAGGAGTATTTTTCTTACTCACCTTTTCTTTGATTCTTCTTGAGTCCAGACTGCCTAGACTACATGGAGGTGCCTGGTGTAAAGAGTGACTTATCTCTTCATACCACCATGAGTTCAGAGTAATTAACTAAAAGCCTGCTCTCTAGAAGAATGACTGCCACACTTTGCCGTACATGTTGTCACTTCAAACATCTTCTGGATCCCATTGATATGTCCTCCAGACCCCTGAGAACTGTCAAACGATCTGCTTACAAACACAAAGGAAGTTTTTCATTTGTCCAAATCTTCACCCTTAAGATTTCTGGGCCTTTTCAACTGGCATGCAGCTGAAGTCCTATATGGGTTATTTTCTCTAATTAACATATGAACTCCTTTGGAATATCCAATTTTAAAAATTTGTATTCCCAGCACTTAGTAGAGTGCTTAACAAGTAATCACTTAATAAATTTTTTCATGTTTATTCTTCCTTTCATTCATAGATTCCCTCACCACTGTAATCACTGCTATTATCACTGTCACAAGACTATTGCATCATCATCATCTCAAACACCTTCAAGTGTGCATCAGTTTCATTCAATACGCAGGAAGCAAATGAGTGGTTGACAATCACTTGTTTTTACTCCTTGGGAGTAAGAATATTTGTCCCCTCTGGAATCTTGAATTCCAGAAATAAGCAGGGTATTCATAAATTGTGTGTCCAGAGTGCCACCCTTCACCACAATGAGAAAAAAAGATTCAGAAAGTGGTGATGATGTTTTATGCAAATACACAGAAGTGGGAAAGGCCAAGATGACTTTGAGTGAATTTGACTGAAACATGGAGTTATTGAATGGCAGTAGAGTGAAATAAGGCCAGAATGGTAGCTTGAAGCTGGAATGTCTCCTTTTCTAGGTTACAGATAGTTGAAAGTTGATGAGCAAAGGAATGGCATAATTGAATTATGCAATGGGAAGTTGACAAGTAATTAGATAGAAGGAATAAGACTGGTGAGAAACAAGCTAAAATTGAGACTTTTGTAGACTACATAAATAAGACATTGGTGACATCAACATAAATAGGGATGTTAGGAACTGAGACAGATATGGATTGAAGTGCTTAGAACAGGATTCACACATGCTACTTGTAGCACATTTTATTTATTTCTTTTTTTAAATACATTTATTTATTTAACTTTTTACATTCATTTTCACAAAATTTTGGGTTTCAAATTTTCTCCCCATTTGTCCCCTTCCCCCACCCCAATACACCGAGCATTCTAATTGCCTCTATAACCAATCTGCCCTCTCTTCTATCATCCCTCCCTTCTCTTGTCCCCATCTTCTCTTGTGTCCTGTAGGGTCAGATAACTGTCTATTCCCCATTACCTGCATTTCTTATTACCTAGTACCAAGGACAATACTCGACAGTTGTTCCTAAAACTTTGAGTTCCGACTTCTCCCCATCCCTCCCACCCCACTCATTCCCTTGGGAAGGCAGGCAATTCAATATAGGCCATATCTGTGTAGTTTTGCAAATGACTTCCATAATTGTCATGTTGTGTAAGACTAACTATATTTCCCTCCATCCTATCCTGACCCCCATTGCTTCTATTCTCTCTTT
>JAQQSK010014976.1:0-10945 GCA_028658325.1 Potorous gilbertii
AGACGAAATAATAGGAGGTCATTTTCGGACAAAGAAATTTCAGAATTGATCATGGAAGTAAAAACAATTTCTGATGATGGTGAGATCAAAAGTATGACCTTTCCTGTGTGTGACTGTAGTAGACTGAAGGATTAGGGCATGGGAGTTGAGAAAAGTAAGGAAAAGGGAAGCTGAAGTGCTTGAAGGAATATCAATATATGTATTGAAGTCTCCTGGCATGAAGGCAGGATTTGGATTGAAGAGGAAGATTCTGAACCAGGTACCGAACTCCTTAAAAAGGAGGGCCAATAGATAACTGCCACAAGGATATAGACTAGAAAGACCTATAGATAGATATACAGAATTTTTTGAAGATAGGAGAGAATACTATCTACTGATTCTCTTTTTGAGGAGTCAACAAACTACATTATCCTATTTCTCTTCATGACCCCATTTGGTGCTTTCTTGGCAGAGATACTAGAGTGGTTTGCCATTCCCAGCTCATTTTACAGATGAGGAAAATAAGGCAAACAGCGTTCAGTGACTTGCCCAGAGGCACACAATCAGTAAGTATCTGAGGCCAGATATGAAATCAAGTCTTCCTAACTCCAAATCTGGCATTCTATCCCCTGTGCCACTTAGCTTGCCCTAAATACTAGATATTATACTTCACTATACCATAATTTACTATTTCATATCATACCATCCCATGCTATATTCTACTGTAATATACTGTACTATACCATACTGTACTTTGACATAAGATATTAGGAGTTCTGTTATGCACATTTAACACATAGGTACTATCTTTGAAATTAGAAGATTAGACACAGAATTCTTGAAACCTTTCTCCCTTTGTCTATTCACTAGACACCTTGTCCACCTTCCTAATGTGATGCATGCAGATTAAGTCTTTTGTTTATTGATTGGCCAAATATATGCAGGGCAAATGTATGCCGCTTCATCCTTGGCTCTTCAGAAAGAGACTGTTGCCATAGTAACAAAGGCATCCTTTGACTCCCATTTCCACACAGAGTTATAGAAATGCTTCTTAAAAAATACTTATGACAATATTTAACATTGAGACTAAAGTAATTTTTCTCATTGTTTGGGGAGTAAAATTGATTTTTTTCTGGGTAAAGTTTATTTGGCTGGGCAAATGTACTGTTTATAGTAATGTGTTCCACCAAATTTCTTTAAAAGCCAGTTAAACATATTTTGTCTTAACTTCTAATCTAATTCCAGCATTTGGAAATGCCTCTCACTGCATCATGCCTATTTTGATTTGAAAATAGTGCACATTCCATCTTTGCTTTGTCAGGGAAAGGTAGAGGTGAAGAGAACAAGCCATTTGATTCCTTAGTTTAGAGATGCATTTGTGTGCAAGTATAGGAAAGGAAGCCTTTGGGTGAGTGTATTCAGGGGCTGATGCTTTAGCAGAGACTATGACATACTAGTATGAAGTTGGGTACCTATTCTACTGTTCTAATTTTACTCTGTCCCAAGAGGCATCCTTCCCCTATCCCCTTTCTCATACATTTTTCAAAATGAAAATTTTTAAATTTACAAATCAGGGACTCTATGGATTACTAGAGGAGGAGAGAGAGGAGAGGGAAAGAGCTAGCATTTATATAGCATTTGAAGGTTTGTGAAACATTTAACAAATATTACCTTTTTTTTAGTCCACACAGCAACCCTAGGAGTAGGTGCTCGTATTATCCCCATTTTACAGATGAGAAAAATGAATTAGAATTGCCCAGGGTCATATATTTGGTAAGTATCTGAAGAAGGATTTGAGCTCATGTCATCCCGACTCTAGCCCCAGCAGTACGGCCACTGCTATTTCATGGGTGGTTCTTTGCCCTCAATAGGTCTTCTTATGTCTTTATTTCACAGTTGTACAATACCTATCCTAGGTTAGGCAATCCTTACAGCCCTAAGTTTCTAGTCTGCAGGAGGGACCTGGTATCACCATCCCCTAGGTGATACACCTTTAAATCTGTCAGCAACCCGCTGTAACCTTGGGCCATTCATGTACTGATTTCTAGCCTCAGTTGCCCTTTCTATTAAATAAAGGTAATAATTCTGGAGAAGCTGCTTAGCTTAATAGACTAAGCAGAGAACCAGAAGTCTGGAGAGCTCTGCAACCATGAGCCAGCTCTGCCTCCGACTTACTCCGTGACCTTGGGCTAACCACTTAATCTCTCTTTGCTTTGCTTCCCCTCTCCATAATATGAGCATAATAACTCTTACCCACCTCACTGGGGCAAGGATAATTAATCAGTGTTTATAAAGCTCAATAAATCCCTGGGTGTGAGGTGCATTAAGAGGACAAAGCATTGTTAGTATTAGCTGCTTTCTCCTTACTATCCAAACCACCATCCCCAGGACAGCTGAATTCAGTACCACAGAGCTATTCTCACACCTCGTATCATTGTCAGCAACTTTAGTTCCCTTACCTTTGCCCCATCAAATATCAATTTACCTGTAGCCAGAGGACTATAATCACTTCCTTACTTAGTCCCACAGATAAGAACTGCCCCTCCCTCCATGAGACACTATAAAAACACCTTCCCTTCTTGTCCAAATCAGCTGTATCTAATTATCAAGTTCACCCTAATGCTCTCTTAATTATTGACATCATGTTCCAGACTTGGTGAAGTGTCCAGACATCAAGTCCAACTCCCCCTCCCCTTTCCAGTTCTTAAACCATAATCAAAAAACTTCTCTCATTGTTCCTGAAAGGGTACATCGATCTATGACTCTACTTATCATCCTCATAATTTTTCAAATCAAAATATCCTCACCTTTGCCATTCCTTTTTATATGTTGTCTCCCCATTAGAATGTAAGCTCCCGGAAGGTACAGAAGATCCAGCCTTTTTATCCCCAGTACGTAGCTTAGCCAGCTCCAGTCATCCTGATGCACTGATGAATATCCGGTCACTGGATCCAGATGTCTCAGGAGGAGAAAGTGAGGTTGGCGACCTTGCATAGCCCTCTCTCACTCAAAACAAAGTTAATTGCAAGTCATGTCATCATTTCTCTGATGACATAGTCTTCTTTGATAACAAAGAATGAAGACAGACAAGCAGCCTGAGTAGGGACCCAGCTAGCTGGGTAACCCAGCTCATCCTCTTCCTTCTGTCTCCCTCTCCCCTACTTTTGGGGTTTTGGGGTTTACTGGTTAGATGTCCTTCCTTCTTTCCTCCCTCCCTCCCTTCTTCTGTCCCTTCCTCTCTCTTTCCTTCCTTCCTTCTTTCCTTCCTTCTTCTCCTTCCAAAAACCTTAAATCCAATGCACTCTGAAGCCCATGGGCTGGACAACAATAGGTCCCTGCATAAGCTCCACTTAATGACTGGTTTAGAGAGATTATTACTAATAATAATGTCTGTTGATTTAGTTATTTTTTCTTTTGTTCATTAAAAGAGTCATTCCCTGATTACTTCTTAAAGAGTCCTATTCACTCAATGGACACTACCTCCTTCTAAGTGAGTACCTGAAAAGGTCAGGCTAAAAAGGTCAAGGTCTCCCATTGCATCCTGGGCCATCTCCAATCATCCTGACGAATATCTAGTCACTGGACCCAGATGGCTCTGGAGGAGAAGTGAGACTGGTGACTTGCACAGCGCTCCCTCACTCAAAACAAAGTCAAGTGCAAGTCATGTCATCATGTCTCTGATGGCATGGTTTTCTTCAAAAACAAAAGACAAACACAGGATATTCTGCCTGACCACTAGATTCTAAATCCTGGGTCTCCCTCCTGACTTCTGAGAATGTATCTATTTCTTTAAACATTTAAACATCTTTTTGGACCTTAGACTTCTGTTTTGTTCTTGACAGCTGATTACTATAGATTTTCTGGTTTCTGTCTTCCTTCCCTGTTTCTCTAACTGCTTCTATTTGACCCTATATACTATTTAACCTGAAGATCACCTATCATAGAACCCTAATTATCTATCTGTCTTGTCTGGTTCTGTCCTCTAATGTGGCTTCTCAGAAGTCAGAGTGGCAGACTCTCATTCTCAACATTTGATTGTTTTAGAGACAAGAGGAGTAGAGAGAGGGCAAAATCTAAACTTGTGATTTCATCATTTTGTGGACTTCCTGGTGTGGAAGCTTCCTTGGTCTTTGCATATCAGAAAGTCATCTATAACCCGTAGCCTCAGAAAATCTTCTGTGGACTCTGAGTGGTTAAATCACATATCTAGCATGCATGTAAAGAAGTATTTGAACACAAGTCTTTATGACTCCAAAGGTGATCCTATCTATGAATACACCCTCTGTACATGGGATCGAAGGAAGTTTAAACCTTCCAAAAAGCAAGTGAGGAGAAAATTGAGAAACTGGCAAAACTTTTTGTTAAATAGTACTTCATTGTTTTGTCCCAGTGAGAAAATGCTCTCTACCAATGAAAATCCATACCTCTTCTAAAATATATGAGTTGCCTAGGGAACTGAGAAGAGAAGTTGTTTTCCCAGGGTCACATAGCCAGTAGGTGTTATAGGTGAGACTTGAATTCACCCATGTCTTCCTGCCTCTGAGTAGCTCACTTGTCACTTTATCATGCTGCCCACTTACTACTACCATGTAAATGTGTGTGTGAAAATGTGTGTGTGTGTGTGTGTAATGTGTATGATTTTGAAACCTCTGTATAATGTAGAACCTCTTTGAACATTGCGTCCAATTTTTGCAAATGAATCTGTAAAATCTCTTGAACCACCATTTAAACCTATGTATAAATCTCCCAAGAATGTAATGAAATCTTTACTCAGGAGGTGAGAAGTATATTGAGAATCAGAAAAAAATCCTGTCAGTAATGAAAACATAGAATAAAACTTTAATCATCATCAGAGTTAATCACTTCATTTGGTAACTGACAGTTCAGTGAAGTTTCTGTTTTAATATTATGTGCAAACCAGGCTGCCAAGTTTTATTTGTCATATGATATAAGTTGAGATGTAGTCCAAGATACTGGGAAACCTTTCTTGTTGAGTTTTACCTTTCTAACCTCAAATGAAAACTGGCACTCCATCTGGATAATGTCCAATGTGACACATTTTGGTCGTCATCAACCACCTAGCCTTACAAATCAAGAACACTGATTAAATAATCAAGATTTCTGAAATGCCTTGAGGGAGCTCGACGTTTTTTGCATGAGTAATTGCCATGGAGGAGTAGAACACAATGTGTTTGGGCTCTAGATACAAAACTGTGTTTGGCATAGTGGCATCCTGAGTCTGTGTGCATATCGTAAAAGTTGCCATTCATGGCAGTAATGCTAATCTTTGTCTATGGGAGTAGATGTTGAAGGTTGCTTATCCTTTATATAATTTTCATGCATTAATGAAATATGAAAAGGAAACAAGACCTCCCATCCTTCACTTCTGTGTTTTGAGCAGTACAGTGAGAAGCAATGACTTTTTATGAGATGGCTGATTAAATAAAATCTACAACAATTCCTCTTGATGATAGCCTAATTAAATCAAAGATCTATTCAATTATTAACACTAAGTCCCTACCTCTATCTTACAACAAACAGTCATGGGAAGATTAAAAATTCTATCCCCAATACATGGCCACATACAAGTTTGTGGTGATTGGGATAACTATTGTTCAAATGAGTAACACATTGATTGGAATATTAACTGATTCTTAGAATGATATCCACTAATGTGTGCACACAAAAGCAATACTTTCATCAGAAAATTAGAAATTAATTCCAAAAACATCAAGGAGCATTATTGTTTTGTTCTGGGCTAGCCCCAGGCAAAATTGTGAAGTCAGTGGTTTGCCATTAGCACCTCCAACCCCTTTTCCAAACACTCTCTCAGCCCCTTATAGATATTCCTTCTCCTCCCCATCTCTAGGATCCAGCATCTTTTGTTTTCTCACATTCCCAGGACATCCTTTACTGATGGTCTTTCTGGAGAGAAACATTTCTGTTGACATTCCAGTAAAAATTATTTGCTTGTGCCCTAATGTTTCAGGAGTATGTGTAAAGGACAGGTTGGTTGATCTGATACATCATGCAAAGTTCAATATTAGTGGTTCAGTATAGTTTAATGTGTACAACAATATTTGTATTTTATACCTTAAGGAATAGACAATATGAGATTTCCAAATAACACTAAAATAAAGTTGTCAATTGGTCATAATGGTCACTTAAACAAAAGTCTGATCTTCTGATTCATGAGTTCATGATTCATGATTCAGAGTATAAATGTGCTATCAACAAACTGAGAGTAACAGACTTGCAGGGATATTTATAAGGCTTGGGATATTTTCTCTTTGAATAAAGTTAAGGATTGTTTTCTCTCTTCATCATTCTGGAGGGCACATTTTTGTGCCTTGTAGAACTAAAAGAGGGAAGATTCTTGCTGATTAAGTGAATGAAATCTGATAATTGCATCATTTTGATAAAGCAATTGTTGCCCAAAGGACTGTCTAAAAGAGAAAAAAATAATACTTCTGATAATGGGGAAGTTGATATTTGGAAGACAAAAGTATCCACAGCTTTTGTCTCTACCCACTGCCTTTAACCAAGCAAGTTTGTTTTTTGGGTGAAGTTCAATATCTCTCCAGTTACAAAGAAAATACCCCTGCAGTGTCCAAGAATGTGATAAGAGTTATCTTCAAGGAACACAGTTTTGTTCTGTGATTTCAGCAAGATCTACACATCTCTGTCAGAAGCTGAACTAATGCCAGGTTCTTTAAAAGAGATACAAACAAGTCCACTGTGTGTATCTATCCACCTCAGAAATAATACCTATTTAGCACTATGCTAAAGAGATGACACCTTTGTTTAAGTTATAAAATGGAACTTTGTGCTGACTCCAGGATTTTCTAACAGCATATTGAGATGAGTTGTCTTTAAAATACAAGAGAAAGGAGAATCAAGTCAAGTAACACTATCCTCTGCTATTCTTCAGGGTGATTCAAAACTTTTCTTAAAAGAATGACTATTACACTTTGCAAATAAATTGTGCTATTTTTATACCCAGGAATGATGCAACTGGGTCTACATCATGAGAACACACACTTTAAACTGGTTTGCAGTGGTGGGGAAGGATTTGTATTAAATTATCTATGTTCCCTTGACCAATCTCCCTCTGACCAATGGCAGGCAAGATGGCCATTTGAGGAGCTAATGGTCCTATATTAGGATTCATTAGCACCAAACACTAATGAAGCTTGGAAGCCTTATAGTTGGAAAGTGAAGGATATTTCTAGTAACAGTATTATCCATATTCTTGGCAAGGCATATGCTAGCATAATGTCAATATAATAATTAAAATAAAAATACAATAATATATTGAAATGATTCTATAAGCCTATAATGTACTCTCTGCAGATATTGGATATAACTTGGCCACATCTTATGGTCCCATGAGATCTTTGTCCATGTCTTTCCATAAATCTTCCTTGGAAGAGTCATCCAATCTAGCAAAAGCTTCCTTTAGGTTATTTCTAAACCAGTATAGGAATTGCAGTCACACTGTCCATTTTCCCTTGTTCTCACAATCTGCCTGACCCACCTCCCTTTTGATGTCTTGCTGCTTGGTTTGGTCTTTGCTCCTGGAAAGGACCATGAAATCAGGAAGATGACATGATTTGCAATTGAACTGGATTTGAATGAGGGAGGGCTATGCAAAGTCATCAGCCTTACTTTCTCCTCCAGAGTCATCTGTATCTAGTAACTAGATACAGATCCGGACAACTGGAGATGGCCCAGGATGGAGTGGGAGACCTTGGAATTTTTAAGCTAAGGTCTTTCTGAGCTCTCACTTTGAGTGATGCAATGTCCATTTGGTGAACTGAAGACTTGTTTAAGTATGTTATTCAAGACACTGCTGTGCTATGGGAGTCATGTTTCAGGTTTTGAACCATCTGAGACCATACTGTTCCATGATTTTCAGCCATTTAGCATCACTGGAGAATATTGATGTTAACGAGATAAGCTTTTATAATGGCAACATTTTGGGATCATTAAAAGCACACACAATTTCCAAAATGTATTTCAGCCGTTTCCTATCCATTAGCCCAAATCATTTATAGGAAGAATTTTTAAAGCTAAATCTTAGTTTTTTTGTAGAGTTTTTCCTTAACTTATTCATATCATTTCATCCAAATCCAAAGTTTTCACATTGGGAAAAAGCCATTCAATAAGCATCTATTAAGTACCTAGCCTGTGTCTGACACTGGGGATTCAAATATAATAAATGAAGCAATCTCTGCTCACAAAGATCTTATGTTCTAACAGAGGAGATGAGAACATACATAACCAACCATCTTTTAAGATGATCTGAAGAGGAAAGTTATCTATTGCTTGTGATTGTAGCAGTTATCAAATAAATTGCAATTGTCAAGGAAACGTTTGTATTTGACAAATATCCAGCTTTGCAAAACTGGAAGTAGGTATTTCAAATTATTCAACAGATCATTTGCTAGTCACATATTGTAGATGACTTTTAGGGAATAAAATCATATTGTTTTAAAAAAGAATTTTTTCTAATTCTGAAATTATGTGAAAAATTGAAATACAATCAGTATTTTACAGTGGGAAAACTCTAAAAATGGCTTAATATATTATTTGTAATAATTAATTTAGTGAGATGGCTAACAAAGTGTTTTATAATTTTGTTCTTAGCAGGACAATAGAATACAGAAGTGAGAATTATAGAAAATGAGGTCAATTCCATATCTATCTTAGAAGTGGTGGTAATTAAACTTAAATTTAAACTTAATTTACAATCCCAAATCATATTGAAATTTATAGCAGTTATGATTTGGGGAAGTTCCTTATTTCATTCTGGAGAAGATCCTCCATATTTGAGAATCAATAAGTATTTCATTGAGGAACTTCCATAAGAACAGCATAGTTTTAGACACTAGGAAGATAAGGAAGTATATGTTATGGCCCCTGCCTTATCATAGGAAGAGTTTACCATGGAAGGAAAGAAATGAGATTAATACACATAAAACAATCACAAGCACTGCAAGACAGTGTATAGACAAGTGCTAAATCCCTTGGTACAGACTATTAAGTCACAAATACTCAAAGACAAGCTCAAGCGATGACTGTAGCGGTCAGAGCAAGCTTTATGGAAAAGGTCAGGCATCATGAATGAGGTTATATACTAGGAATGTTGGAGTTACACAAATATTTTCAGATTGAAAAGCTGACAAATTCTTTATAGGGTCATACTGAGATTTCTTGAAAACAGGTTACTATTTTGTTCCATTTTTATTGAACAATATTCACAACCTTATGTTCAGAAAATATTCACACAAGACCCTAAATGCTCCCGGTTTTGTTACCGTCGGATTCTCCTCTCTGCTGTGCCTTTGGGAATTGACAGAGCCTAAGATTAACCAAAAATCATTCAAGAATGAAATCAAAAAGTGAAGTTAAGAGAAAACTATCACTTTGACCTCCAGCACAAAAACATTTAACGCTGCATAATAAGCAACAGTAAATGTGTTCCTTATTTGAATTTTTTTTCACAATTAAATGAAAAGTGGCAGATTGCTACTGGAGCTATAGGAAACATTTTAGATGGAACAACACAAAAGATGTTCGTTTTTCCAGTGACTTCAAGACAAGGAGAAAATATTCTCCTTTTCTTCAGTACAAAGGTTTTAATTTTTTTTCTTTTAATATCATTGTAAAGATAGATTGCTTTAAACTTAAGCCTGCCAGAAACTACATCAGATTTCAAACCATTATATAGCACCTGAGCAGGTGAAAATGTGACCGTGCAGAGTGTGTTGACAACTCTCTACTTGTAATACACTTAAACTAAGGTGGGGTTTAGCTATGAAGCAGTTATTTATTGCAACAGACTTAGGTGTCAGGCAGCAAGTTTAAAAGATTTTTAGGTAAAAAGCAAGATTTCAAAAAGGATCTTCATATTGTATAAATTTCACCTCTTTCATTATTGACTAAAGAATGTTACTATCTGACTTCAAGATCTCATTATCTCTCACCAAGACTTAAAATAGACTACTAACTTACCCTCAAACTTCCCTCTCCCATTTCCCCTCACGTGCAGAGTTTTTCAAAGTTTTTGGTGCAGTTTTAAGCATTTTAAAAGGTTTCACCAAGACTTTTAGGATACATTGTATGTTATATATATAAAGATTAAATTTCTTAATTCATACCACTAATCATTTGATATTTTTACTGAAAAACTTTCAAAAGCTCCTCTTCATTGGCTACCAAGTAGGAGAGCTAGATGGAGCAGTGGATAGAGTATTGGGCCTGAAATATAGAAGATTCATCTTCCTGAGTTCAAATCCAACCTCAGATACTTCCTAGCTGTGTGACCCTGGGCAAGTCACTTAACCCTCTTTGCCTTAATTCTTCATATGTAAAATAAGCTGGAGAAAGAAATGGAAAATCATTATAGTATCTTTGCCAAGAAAATCCCAAAAGGAGTCACAAAGAACTGGACATGACTGAACAGCAAAGGGCCTAAATCCTTTTAACTAGCTTGCAAGGCCTTCCACAATCAAACTTCAAGTTGCTTTTGTAGCCTTACTTCACACTACTCCCTTTCATACACTCTTATCTTCTTGCCAAATTGGACTATTAATCATGGACTACTAACCATTCTCTAAAATAGTCCAAAATGCTTCTTCTGTTATAACCAAGATCCAAGGCTGGGAATGCCCCCATGAATCAGGAACTAGGAATAAAACTAATTTAAATGAAGCATTAAATAGAGCAACAAAAATAACAAATATTCTATCTCTCTACCTATCAAGTTAACCTCACCCTGTTGATTTTCCTCAAGAAATTCTCTAGGGACCAACTTATAAAATCTTGGAGTTAGAAAATGCCATTGTAGCCATCTTAGAATTAGGCTTTTTTTCAAGATATGACTCCTTCCCATCTTCCAGACAAAGATTTTCTTCATCCCAACAAATGTTAATGTTCTCTCTCTCTCTACCTGTTTAGTATT
>JAQQSK010014977.1:0-10945 GCA_028658325.1 Potorous gilbertii
CGGCGGGAGCCGAGCCGCTCTTTAAACCTAATGTAAACGTTCCTCTCCCCGCCGTCCTGGCTCGTGGACGTCCCGCCCGGGGAACTTAGCGTCGAGGAGGGCAGAAAACCGGAGGGAGTGGTGGCCCGAGAGTCAGCGGGAGCTAGGCTGCGGCGTGCGCCCGGGTCCGCCCGTGGGGGCCGTTGTGACCCCCGGGGGGACCGCGAGGCTCCCTGGCTAAAGGCCATGCTTGAGGGAGCTGTGCATTCTGGGAAACGGAGGGGGGGGGGCGGCGTGGTCCGCCCCGCATCTGCCCCGCGTCTGTCCCGGCGTTACCGAGCCGGACCTGGGGCGAGCCTGAGGCCGCGCGTGGGCTTCGTCTGGGAGTCCTCGGGGGGAACCAAGCCCCGCTTTGGGGGAGTCTTCTGTAAAACAGGGTCCCGAAGGGGAAGGACCCTGGCTTGGACGGGCTGTTCGTTCCCTGGGAGCCGCGTCCGGAAAGTGGAGCTGCGTTTGCGGGTCTGCGGAGTGCGTATGTCGGTGCAGACGCTTTTACCGCCGTCGCCCTCGGTGTAACTCTTCTAGATTACCAGCCTGCATTGGGGCTAGCCTGCCCCAGGCTAAGGAAGCAGCTTGGGAAGGCAGACTGGCCAGGGGAGAAGGGGAGAAGGGAGGACGAAGGCCTGGGTGCACCCCCACATCGGGGTCCGGACGTGCAGAGGAACCTGCAGAGGAAGCCAGGAAGGGAAGAGATCCCGAATGGTTACAGTAACCAGAAGGAGGTAACAGTATCGGATGTTGGAGAAGGGTCAGGGAGGAGACCTGAGAGAGCGCTGGCAGTGATGTGGAGACAAGAGGATGAAGACCTGGAGAGCGTCCACCAAGTACTGAAGTAGGGTTTCCCAGGCTTAGGCTCATGTATACTTCAGTCCTTGATGGCTTCATTCCAAGGATGAATTTGGAGAAGTGGGCAGAAAATAGGGTTCAGGTTTAAGGAATGAGAGATACTAAAAGCTTTATGCTTTAATATGAGTATTTTCTTTAGGAATATAGTTGGAAGACAATAGATAGGGTGAACACTGAAGAGGAACAAAAAATGAAATGTAGTTTATTTTAACACTCACGAATGAATCAGGTGGTTTTTCTTTAATTTAATGAGATCATTGCCTTGTTAGAGCAAAGTTCTGAAACAACGTGGAAGGTGAGGACAGAATGAACATTTAGTGATGGTAGTTCCAAGTTGACAGTCAAACAATTTATTAATTCTGAAAAGGAGGAAATGGAAAAACGAACTGCATTGATACTGGCAATGAGACTGCCTACTTTTCCCCCTACCAGTTATAACAAGCTTTTTGAAAGGGATTTCCACTTTTCTTACATGAGTTATCTATTATCTACACTGGAATACAGGGACTTTTAGTGAGATAGTCTGTTTGAGATACTAATAAGCTCTGTACCTGAACTTTTTCGGTGAGAAAGTACAAATATCATTAAGGAAAATGATGATGGTATGAACAGTCAAATGAAACCAAATGTATGCGGAGGAAGTCCATGCTGGAGATGGTACAGTTTAAAAGTCATTGATCTTGGGAAGAGAGTAATCTAACATAAGATTAATACTATCCATGATTTTTCCCAGTAAATAAAGGTAATGGAGAGGATATAAGTAATACAAAAATAATGCTGACTTTCTCATTGCAAATCTTTGTCAGAATAACCTACACACATATCAAGAATATCTGATGAAAAATAATGAGAATAGGTAGATTTTTGTAAATGATTTTTCATAGGGAGCCTCATTTTTATACATGCACCATTGAAGGAAAGTGCTGAAAAAACATCTTGCTGTAGTTTTTACTGATTTAAAAAAACTAATTACTTGATAGAGGAGAACTCCATGGAAGATTGGGTATTTTGAGCAAGAGGATCCTTTAAAATTCACCTGAGGCCCAAGGGGAGGTGAAGTGATTTGCCAACATTATAGAGGCAGGCGCACCCAGCACAGCCAGGACTGGAACTTTGTACTTCAAACCTTGAACTCCTTCCATCCTACCACATTGTCCAAGGGCTTCCCTATTATCTGCATAATGCCAGGAAAAAAAAAAAAACAAGAGGAAGGCCACTGTCCTGTTGGTGGATTCCTGATGAAAGATGTACAGGAGGATGGTGGGCAAGAGTTGCATGAAGAGCTGCTTATGTTTTGTAATCTGCACTGTTGGCGGTAGTAGCCACATCAATAAGTTCATGAATCCATTAAAGCATTAAATATACATTTAGAGTACTTGGATATCTGTGTATCCAGTAATTCATTAATAAGCTCTAGCTCTTTATCTTTCTCTGCTTCCATAGTTGTTCAGATATAGCAGCAAATTTATTCCATTATGTACATCTACTCTCATAACTCCTATGTAATGAAAAGAGCATTGGATTTGGAGTCAGGAGACCTAGGTTCTAGTTCTGTCTAGGACACTTAGCAGTTATTGAACTTTCCTGAACCAGTTTCCTCATCCGATGGGAATGGTGATTCTTGAAGGGCTATTGTAAAGAAAATATTTTGTAAAAAATACTCAGCGTCCCATGTACATACCAGACTTGTCTCTGTTTTCTCTTGGAGATCTCTCCACTCTTCTCCATTGGCTCAAGTCCTCACTCTCCTTCTAAGTTTGACTTAACCACGTTAGAACTTCTCTCTGAACTACTAGAGCATTTCTAGTTTGTCACACAAGTCATCACTCTGCTATTGTGTACGCCATTGTTCTATATGTAGTTAATGGTACGTTCCCAACTAGATGGTAAACTGCTTGAGGCCAGGGATCGTATTTTATACTGAGGCAGTTGTGGAATAGTAAAAATACATTAAATAATAAAATAGTAAAAAAATACATTAAAATTCTGTGTACTTGGATTGCCATTTTCCCACTTGTGACTAGCAAGCAGTGACCTTTGGCAAGTAACAGTAACGACAACATCATTCACGGAGTTTGCAAAGCGTTTTACATGTATCTCATTTTGTCCTTACAGCTGTGGTGCTGGTATCTCTATTTATAGTTGAGAAAAATAAGGCAAACTGGTTAAGTGTCACACAGCTAATAAGGGTCTGAAATCAAATTGGAACCCAAGTCTTCCTGACCTAAGGTCGTCTTGTGCCCCAGGGGAAATACTTCTACTTCTTTAAATTGTGAGGCTCCAAAGAGCTAATGTATTTTAAGTCCATCATAAACATCATAGAGAAAAGGTTGTGGTGATGAAACTGACCAGACATAGAATGGCTGTCCCATATTTTTGTTCGCAATAAAAAAGCCATTTTTTGACTGAGAATTCAAAACACAAGTGAGGAGATAATATTCATGAAATATATGAGAATAGGAAATCAGTTACAAAGAGTGGGCCTTAAAAGAATTTCTTTTGGAGTAAATGGAATCATTTATTTGTCAATAAAATCTTAGTTCTGATGGAACTTTTGTAATAATAATGACAGTATATTTAGGATTAACCTTGATAATGAATTAAAACTTGCATCATCCTGGTCACAAGTGTGCTCCTCTCTATTGAACTTATCACTCTTTTTATAAAGCCAAGAGAGCCTAGGCCTAGACCTATAACTGCCAGTTTTAGAGTCAGAATATTTTGGGTTCTAGTTTTGACTCTGCTTCTTACAGTATGATCTTGGAAAAGCTATTTGAGCTCTTTCCTTCCTCATATCTTTTGGGTAATATTCCTTATATAAAGATCTTAGACCTACCATCCACATAGGATTCTTTTTAGTATTGTATCTGAATGTTTAAAAAAGAGAGAGACTTGATGGTGACAGATAGATGCAACAAAACAGGAAATTGAATGGCTACTACACTCCAGCTATTATCACTTCCTTTAGTCAGACCTTGATTAAGTTGTTTTCTCTGTGACTCTATGACTTCTAAGACTGCATGCAAATATTTCAGTTTGTTTTTCTTTTTTGTGAAGTTGACTCACTAAGTGGTGCAGTGGATAGAGTACTGGGCTTGGAGTCAGGAAGTATATTCCTTAATTCAAATCTGGCCTCAGATACTTAGTAGCGATGTGTCCCTAGGCAAGTTATTTGCTTGCCTCAGTTTCCTCTTTTGTAAAATGAGCTGGAAAAGAAAATGACAAACCACACCAGTATCCTTGCCAAGAAAACCCCAGATGAGTTTTCTGAAAAACAACTACAACATCTTGATTGCATGTCATGAGCCATTCTATCTCTAACAATACTAAATAAGAATATACGGTAACTTCTTGAAACTATAATTTTGGATTAACTCATAAGTAATACCATTGAGCAGATCTTTTCTGAAGATGATAGGGTGTATTTTTGGTGTGTAGTAAGATCTTGTATTCTGAATTTGGGTTTGCCTTTTGGCAAATTTCTTTTTCATCTTTTTGAAAAAAAAAGTTGGGATACCTCATCAGACTTGCTTTTTAGTATAGTCATAATCTTTGTCCTGTTGTGCCCTATTTATAAAGTTTTTCTAGAAAGGTCCCATGGCTGTGTAAATAACCACGTATAGTTGACTGTCTTTAGCATCCTTGAGGAATGAAATGCCACCTAAATGAGTTTTCCAGAAATCTGAAGCTAACTCTTTTAAATATGAAAGCTTTATCTTGATTTTAATCAATTTGAAGTTTCTATAGTATTCATTTTCTTGCCTTCTTAAAGTGATCTTTGACTCTTCTTTCCTATTTCTATACTATGTTGTTTGCCTGGTTCTATCAATTCTATTTATGTTGCATTTCTTCAATCTTTCCCCTTCTATTCCCTTCTAGTAATACAGACAGAATTTAGGACTTCATGACTATACTCCTAGGTTATTGAAGTAAATTTTTTCATAATTAGTTTTCAGCAGTCACTTCCTTAAATTTTAACTTATCTTCTTCCCCACGACAACATGCAATCTTATATGGGTTCTACACATACATTCTTATTAAACGCATTTTCACATTAGTGAAATTTAGAACAAATGGGAGAAACCATGAGAAAAAAACAAAACAAAACATGGCAAGAGAAAACATTCTGTTTCATTCTGCATTCTGACTCTGTAGTTCTGTCTTTGGATATGGATGGCATTTTGCATCATGAGTCTTTTGGAAATGTTCTAGGTCCTTGCCTTTCTGTGAAAGACTAAGTTTACCAGATACAGTCCTCACACACTGTGGCTCTTCATGGGTATAATGTTTTCCTGGTTCTGCTCACTTCACCCAGCATCAGTTCATATAAATCTTTCCTGGTTTTTCTGAAGTCCTCCATCATTTCTTACAGCACCATAGTATTCCATTACATTCATATGCCACAACTTGTTCAACCATTCCCCAATTGATGGGCATTCCCTCAATTTCCAATTTTTGGCCACCACAAAAAGCTGCTATAAATATTTTTGTACATGTGGATCCTTTTTCTATTTTTATGATGTCTTTGGGATGCATGTTGCAGTAATTTTCTAACTGATCTTCAGCCTCCAGTTTCTCTGCACTTAATATGTACAAAATCTCTTCTCCAACCAAATAAAGTATAAACTTCTTAGCCTGGCATTCAAGGCCTGCTGAAATATCAAATCATCTAATTTGTTTAATCATATTTTAACATTAATTCCTGATTTTTTTTCCACCTTCCAAGCAATAAGACCAGTCACCTTTCCTTATTCTGATTTATCCAATGTAATGCTTTCTTTTCCTTGTTCAAACCATAGCCCATGCCCAGAATAGACTTTCTAACCTTCCAACCTTCACTCCTCTTCACAGATTTTTTTTAACTCTTTTCTTATTTTTGAGCCCTAACTGAAACTCCATTTCCATGAAGTCTTTTTTGATGCCTCTGTTAAATCAATTAACCTTGTTTTTTTGTTAAAAAGTACCGTCAGGAACTGTACTAGGTTCCTACTGGAAAAACCCCAACTGGAGGTTCTTTCTCGCTTCTTGAATGATTAATAGCAGGATTATGAACTTCTATTTTGCATTCATTTTCTGACTTTGTTAGAGATGTCTGTGTTCATTCCCTATTTCAGTTCCTAGATTATAAAAGCTTCTTGAGGGCAGGGAGACAGTGTGATATAGTGGCAACAACACTAGATTGGAAGTCACAAGATCCACATTCTAGTTCTAGCTCTGCCATGAACTTTCCAGTGAACTTGAGCAAGCTACTTCACCTCTGTGCTTCTGTGAATGATCTGTAAGCTTCCTTCCAGTTCTCAGATTCTAAGATTTCTTTGTGCTGGACTGTATGCTCCATGAGAGGAAAGAAGGAGAGGAACCTATTATCCAAATTCTGCATCTTCTCCTGCACTTAGGACAGTTTTCTTGCATGTAGTAAATGTTAATTGAAGTGAATGTTTTTTCTATCACCTAGCATAGGGCTGAATGAATAATAGGTACTTAATAAAAGTATATTGGATTGAATTGAAGCAAAGTGTATTGAACATAATTTAACCTTTCTTGTTGACCTATTGTTTTATCTATCAGTTACTGTAGTCTTTTATACTGATACTG
This sequence comes from Potorous gilbertii, assembly GCA_028658325.1. Taxonomy (NCBI): domain Eukaryota; kingdom Metazoa; phylum Chordata; class Mammalia; order Diprotodontia; family Potoroidae; genus Potorous; species Potorous gilbertii. Next base: position 6,481 of record JAQQSK010014977.1, read on the forward strand.
AAACACTTCAGCAAATTCATAATCTCATTGACATGGGTATTTCTTTTAAAAGTGCAGATCCCGGCCCATTGAAACATCACCTTCTGTGGAGTCTTTTCTGTGTTCTACCATAAATTTCCTATAGAAGATCTACTTAATGTGTTAGAGACCTCCTTCTATCTTGTTAAATTTTATGGGCCATATTTCAAAAGTTGGGCTTCATTTTTGTTACATGATTGGCTTACTTGCTTTTCTGACAATACATTTCCCATATGATATCTCTTATGCCATTTCTTAATGACAGCTAAGTAGCCCAGTAGATTGAGCACTAGGCCTGGAATCAGGAATATCTTTCAAGTATGACCTTCAGTACTTCCTAGCCATGTGACCCTGGGCTAGTCACTGACCTCTCCCTCAGTTTCTTCACCTGTAAAATGAGAATGTTAATAACACCAGCCTCACAGATTTATCATTGTATCGCCAAGGCAATATTCACAGCACTGGTGGTGACTATGAATATTCTGGTGCGGTTCTCCATCGCAAAGTATGACAGACTCCATAGAGAAGGCAGAAGTAAAACATTTATTCAGATACCAGAAAGCCAAATCCATCATAGTAGCCAAGAAGCCAATACGCATTAGCGCTGTGGAGGACAAAGCCATTCCCAAGCCTCCCCATCCTGCTGGGGCCTTCTCCTCCCTACCTGCTCTCACTTTCTCTCAGTTCTGCCCCACTCTTCCTGTTCCACATGTTCTGCAAGCTCCTCTCACCACATGTGACTTAGGCTTCTATGTGATTTAAGCAGGTCACATGGGCCTGTTAATGAATGGGAAAGATCTTCCCATTTAAATTACCATTATAGTCGTGAAGCTGAAATAAAATAATATTTGTAAAGTGTTTAGCATAGTATATAGTAGGTGCTTAATAAATGCTCGTACCTCCTCCCCCATTCCTTTTCATCCTTCCCTTCTTGTGCCTAGGTCATTTTTTGGTAAGATCTTGTAATCTACTTACACCTATTGTATCTCCATTGTCTTTTGGGTCACCCATGAAACCATTTCCGTCCTTGCTAGCAGATAAATCTACTTCTTGCAGTTTTTCCTGTTCTAATTCCATGTTTTTAATTTAAGGAAGTATTAGAATTCTGTGTAAATTAAGACTCAGTAAACTCCGAAATAATGGATTTAAGTCCTTCCTCATGTCCAGTTTTATGATAATTCCTTCTGGCATGGGGTGAGGGTTGGGATACTCAGAGGCTTTTAAAATTACCTCCTGGTTACCAGTGTGACCACAGGGTAAATGGGAAACTAAAATTATAATCTCATAGTGAAGTCTTTGAGCTTTAAAAATAATTTTAAAAATTATTTCAGAAGTAGAAGGATTTTTGTGGTGGCATTCCCTTCTCTCCTGGTGTTTATTTTAAAAAAGAAATCTACATTGGTAGGTTTTTAAAAAATGATTACTCAATCACTGCTTTATGTCCATCCTGCTCTTTGATCTAAGTCAGAATTGGACAAGATTGGACCTTCCTTGACAAGTTTTTACTGGTAGTGATCCTAAAGAGACTTTGAATCTTCACTAGTGTTTAGAATCCTGAGGAGACCAGGTAATTTGGGGATTGCTGTAGAGATTTGAGTTAGTGTTTGTCTGATCAGAATTTGTTGTTGAGTTGTTTCAGTTATATCTGACTTTTTGTAACCCCATTTGAGGTTTTCTTGGCAGAGATACTGGAGTGGTTTGTCACTTCCTTCTCCAGCTCATTTTCCAGATGAGGGAACTGAGGCAGACAGGGTTACAGGACTTGCTCAGGACCACACAAGACTAGTAATTGTCTGAGAACAGATTTGAACTCAGGAAGAGGGGTCTCTTCAGGCCTGGCATGTTATCCACTGCGTCAGCTAGCTTATTAACTGATCAGAATGGCCCAACGTTAAATTCGACTTTGGAGCTTGCTTTAATAATCATCATTGTCATCATTTTATAGCGCTTTTGAGGTTTTCAAAGCATGTTTACAAATATATCATTTTATCCTCACAGCAGCCCTGGGAGATAGACTCTCAATATCCCCATTTTACAGTTGGGTAACTGACACAGACAGAGTAAATGACTTGCCCAGTGTCATACCACTAGTAAGCATCTGAGTCAGGTCTTTGTGACTCCAAATCCAGTCCTCTGTCCACTTCGATACCTAGCTGCGTTAGGGAAGGGATGCCAACAGGATTTTCAGGACTGGGGATAATATATAACCAAGACTGCCACCACCACCAAAATAGGGGTTTTCAGTTCAGCCTTGGGCTCCACCTGGAAGAAAATGACTAGAAATACAGATGTGGCGAGCTTAATATCAAGAAGAATGACATTCATTTCCAGAACTAAGCAAGGATCAGGAAACCTAGGATCACATCCTGGCGTTAATACTCTTAACTAGTTTGTGACCATGGGTAAGTCAGTCTGAACTTCTGTTTTTCATAATTGTGAAGTGTGATAATACTTACACTCTCTGCCTTACAGGGTTGTGTGAGGAAAGTTGTTTTTGCTTTTAAATAAACCTGAAAGTGCTTTTGAAATTAAGCTTGGAGAAATTATTTGGGGGTTTTTGGGTAAGAGGGGGTTGGTAAGAGGGTATTAAGATGATGTTAGTCTGCTAAAATTTTTTCTGTTCGCAGGTATGTAAATAACAGCCACTTGCATCCTCAGTTTCTTCATTTGCTAATAATACATTTATATGTAGCACTTCATAATTTGCTAAGTACCCTAATGAGACTCTAGGCTAGGAATAGGAACTTGCCCTATGATTTCCATGGTCTAGGGAACTCCTAGATGGAGTAACTTCTACCAGTGCAGATCAGTAACATCTCTGCAACTTACAGTTTAAGAGCTGCTTTGAACCCTGAGAAGCCAAGCGACAGCGACAGGAATAGAATACCTGATGAGTAATTTATGACTGAAAATTTGTGCCTGGCCCCTTCTCTAGTCTGCAGTGCTTCCTCATCTCCAGGTACAATTTTTTTCCTTAGCTATATTTTGAGTTGGTGTGATAAGAGTAAAGTCAGGAAAACGTTTAATATTAAGAAATTGTTTTGGTGTCATAGGAGGCTAGGGTTAGGCATTATATCAGATGTTTATAGGTGAGGGTATACATCTGGAAGGGAGGTATCCTTTTTTCTCCTATTCCCTCCAATTCTTCCTTTTTCTTCCTCTCTATCATTTTTATTCTGCCTTCTACTTACATATTTAGGTAAGTCTTTTCTCCACTCTTCCCATCCGTATAAATGTAACCAACTGAAATTCAGCAAAAAACAACAGGGAAAACATAAGTACATGTTGTCCTAGGCAAGGGCTTATGTACTTGTAGGGAGGGAGAGGTGTCTGAGGTAGTAGTTCTGTCACATTTCAAAGACCCTTTCTTTATTGCCAGTTGCTACTTATTGGAGGCGAAAGATCTCATGTAAATGTTCTTTAGATATATTATTTTGTTCACAGAAAGCAAGACTGTCGACTAATAGAAAATGATGAAAAAGATTGAATTATTTTCGAATGACAGCCAAATGAACCCTGAAGACAAATGAGTAAAATCAATAAAAACGTGATTTTGGCTCTTTTAACTCTGACAAGTTCAGTGTTTCTGCTGTTTCAGTTATACTACTACAAGCACTATTTATCTCCAAAGGTAACTTTTTTTATTCTTCTTTTCTTTATTGGAGACAATCTAATTGTGTGATTTTGCAGTCTGAGAACAGCAAACCCATTGTCTTTGTGGTATTACACAATTATCTGTAGCTTAAAAAAATCTTTGTAAGGGCACTTTGAGTCAGTTTTTTTATTCTTAGTAGATTAATTCAGGTGTTGAGAGCTGGTACCTAGTAATAGATACTGGTTTGGTTTTGTACTGTCAAAACAAATGTGTTAATAAGTGTCTATGGAGTTAAATCTACTGAACTGTCTAGATGTTGACCCTGGGTTTAGATTTGAGATTCTTTTATAGAGATTTCTTTCACTTTAACTAACCTCATTTAAGAAAATACTGAATTTACATAATTGATAAGGTAGAAAGTGAATTTGTTTGCATAACTTAATAAAAAGAATTTTCAGGTTGAAATATGTTAGATATTAGATGGCATCACATACTGGTGAAATGTGATACTGCAGTCTGCTTTTATTGGCTGTCCTAATTATTTTGTCAATAGAAATTACTTTAGGAAAAGCTTTTATAATTCAGAAGGAAAATCATAAAAGTTGGAAAGGTACTTTGGAGATCTGAGCAGCAGGTATAATCCTTCTGGCATACTTGATAGTTCAAAAAGCTTGCAGATATCTTAATTTATTCCTTGCTTAAGAATTTCAATTCATGGAACTTTGTAATAACACAAGAACTTACTGAAAAAAAAAATCCCAATGTCAATTTTCTAAGGCAAAATGCCTTCCACACTCAGAGAAAGAAATATGGAAGTCATTCGCAGAATGTAGCAGATCATGTTTGTGTGTC
>JAQQSK010014978.1:0-10945 GCA_028658325.1 Potorous gilbertii
TCAATGAAATAGAGGACTTTCAAGCATTCTTGATGGAAAGAGAAGAACTGAAAAAGAAAACTTGACTTCAAACACAAGAATCAAGAGAAACATGAAAAGGTAAACAGGAAAGAGAAATCATAAGGGGCTTCCTAAAGTTGAACTATTTACCTTCTTACATGGAAAGATAATACTTGTAACTCTTGAAACTTTTTTCAGTATCTGGGTAGTTGGAGGGATTACACACACACACAGACACACATGCACACACACATACATATATATAGAGAGAAAGAGAGAGCACAGGATGAGTTGAATAGGAAGGGATCATATTTTAAAAAAATAAAATTAAGGGGTGAGAGAGGAATATATTGGGAGGAGAAAGGGAGAAATGGAATGGGGCAAGTTATCTCTCATAAAAGAGGCAAGAAAAAGACTTTTCAATGGCAGGAAAAAGAGGAGAGATAAAAGGGAAAATGTGAAGCTTACTGTCATCACATTTGGCTCAAAGAAGGAATAAAATGCACACTCATTTTGGTGTGAAAACCTATTTTACACTACAGGAAAGTAGAGAAGAAGGGAATAAGCAGGTCAGGGGGATGATGGAAGGGAGGACAATAGGAGGAGGAGCAATTAGAAGTCAACACTCAGGGAGGGACAAGATTAAAAGAGAGACTAGAAGAAATGGGGGGCAGGATAGCACAGAGGGAAATACAGTCTTACACAACATGACTATTATGGAAGTCATTTACAAAACAACACATATATAGTCTATATTGAATTGCCTGCCTTCTCAATGGCAATGGGTGGGGAGGGAGGGATGAAGAGAAGTTGGAACTCAAAGTTTTACAAGCAAGTGTTGAGTATTGTTCTTGCATACAACTGGGAAATAAGAAATACAGGTAATGGGGTATAGAAATTTATTTCACCCTACAGGACAAAAGAAAAGATGGGGATAAGGGAAGGGAGAGATGTTAGGAGGGAGGGCAGACTGGTGGTAGGGGTAATTAGAATGCTTGCCATTTTGGAGGTGGGAGAGGAGAGATGAGGAGAAAATTTGGAACTCAAAATTTTGTGGAAATGAATGTTGAAAACTTAAAATAAATAATTAAAAAAAATGAATGGGAAAGAGAAAACCTGGTGGAGTGATGCTATGTACTTGTGAATTAAATGCCCCCACCACTGAAATCAAGAATCATTTGAAATGATGAAGAATTTTAGAATTCAGAAATGAAAGGTAACCTTAAACTTATTTCATCCAACCACTTCATTTTACATATAATGAAATTGAGACCCAGAGAAAAGAATTGCTCAGTGTCACACAGAGCTCAGATTATAACTCATGTTTTCTGTAACCTGACTTAGGGCTATTTCTACTTTGCCAAAATGCCACAACCTAGTTGAATTGATAATTAATTTGTGAAATTATGAAATGGGGGCAAGCATGCTCAGTTTTAAGGGTACTCACCAGGAAAGACCATGACTGAAAATGGTAAAGGGAGCTGCAGTCACAATTTAAAAAGGTACAGAGAAAATTAATGAAAGGGAGAGAGATGCAGATAGTAGTATAGGAACAGGGGTTAGGGTGGTAAAGGCAGGCAGTGGCAAGGAAGAGAACGGGAAGGGGGAGAGGAAGAGAATATTACTCATGTGACCATGGATTAGAATTGGGAACACTAGGCTGCATGGACTCATGGGAGATTTAAGAGTGGTTGGGGGACAACAATTTCTCATTTTTATAGAGGTTTGTTTGGGGGTGTGTGGAAACAGATCAGCTCCTATCTATGTCACCATGGGGTTAGTTGTTAACATATCCAGATCACCCCAAAGTGGTAGGATAAATGTCAAAGTTGCATCTCAAAGTTTTCAGCTCCTCTTTGATGTTCTACTGATCTGGAACTGTAGAGATCTGGAATTTGTCTGGAATTTACTTATCATAGAAACAACACACTGACAGCAAAGCCTAGATGGCGTCTGCTGATTCATGACATGTTGACGGGATGTGAATTTTGGTTAATATATAATACAATTTATAAATTATGCTTTTTTGATCTTTGGAACATTTTGTACATAACTTCCAGTTTCCTCTTTGTAATCTTATTTCTTGCTACTTCCCCTTTATACTGGCTACTTATAAATTTACTTACTATACAGACCAGAAGCAGGGTAGGTCAGAGGGACCAGAAAAAGATACAATTTTAACACACCGGTCTGCCTAAAGTTACCTATTTTAGGACTGAATAAGCAGACTATGTTGACACAGTCATCTGGGTTGACAGAGAAAGTCCTATATAGAGAAAACCACTGGTACTATTCCGAACTGAACCATAGACACAAAAATCTGTATTTGTCCAGCCACAGAGCAACCATTTCAAGAATGAAAAATCCAATCTGAATGCTTATTCTGTTTCATAGAGATTATTTTAAAAACCCACAGCCATTGAAAAGAAATAAACTTTTAAAGAAATTACACTCAATACAGTAGTTCCCTATACATCTTTATTATTTTTTATATATCTTTCCTGTGTGCCCCTTTCTCCTATCTTTGCTCTTGAAATTACTTAGTATATATTTGTCAATGATTTGCATACCTTCTCTCCTAGTAGAATATTTGATCCATGAAGACAAAAATTATGTTTTTCTTTGTATCCCCAGTGCTTAGCACAGTGGTTTGTATACAGAAGGTGCTTAATGAATTCATGATGATTTGCATGGAATTTGAATCCCTACTTCTTGTGTAACCTTGGGTAGGTCATTTCAATTCTTTGGTCCTCAACTTCATTCTTGGTAAAACAGGGGGTAGGGGAAGGGAGCAGGTAGACTAGATCATTTCCAAAGCCTGTTCTACCTCCACTATACATTTAATAGATTCTTATTAATTGATCAACTGATCTTTTCTTGCTAAGATATTAATGAAATCATCACATTAGGTGCACACTGTGTATAGAGCCCTACACTAGGTTAAGCTGAAGGTGAAACAAGTTTAGATAGGACAACGATTGACCTTTAAAGTTTATGTATGGGGACAGTATGGGAGCATGACATATACACAGATAATTGATTTGCACACTGTTGAATGTTAAGTGCAGTAGAGGGGGTAAGAAGAAGGTTTGATGAGCTCTGAGGGGAAGTTCATTGCTGTTTGGGGGATCAAGAAAGGCCTCCTGAAGAAGTTAGCATTTCAAAGAAATCAAAGAATGTCATCTAATGATAAGAGGAAAAGGAGGAAATTTGAAGCACAGAAAGTCATGTAAGTAAAAGCAGGGAGACAGAAAGGAATAGGACATATCTAAAAGACAGTTATATAATTCAATTTTATAGTATTAGAGAGGGGAATAATATAAAATAAGACTGGAAATGATCCATATAATCATAGATTTAGAGCTAGGAGGATCCTCAGAAGCCCTAAATTCAGTTCCTCATTTAGTAAGTGGGAAAACTGAGACACAGAGAGGCTAGTGAATTGCACAGGGTCACGTTACTAATAAGTATATGTGGTAGGATTTGCATCCAGTACTGGATTCTGGTTCCCTCTATTCTGTGTCATGCTTCCTCTAAAGGTGTTGATCTTGAATGCCAGCTGAGGAAATCTGATCTTCACTTGCCAGGCAAGAGGGGACCACTCTAGATTTTTAAACAAAAAAAGAATATGACATCAGTATCTGTGCATTAACAAAGATTATTTTTGCATTCAAATGAAGGATAGAGCAGAGCAGAGAAAGAGAGCATGGTAGGTGGAGAAAAAATTGGTATGAGATGATTCTAATAAACCAGGCAGGTGGTAATGAGGGCTGTGACAGTGGGAGTAGAGAGGAGGGGACAGATGTGAGAGATGTGGAGGTGGAATCAAAGGGACTTGGTAATTGGCTGAATACGAAAGATTAAGAAGAGAGAAGAATAAAAGATAATACCAAGGTTATAAGCATATCTCAGCATGGCATGTAGGAGACCCTAGATACTTCAAGGTTGTAATAATACTTGAATTCTAATTGATCTGAAGTTCACTTCATCTCTAGGGAGAGCAACATAGGAGTCTGGGATGACTATGTGGGGCATTCTTAGCTAAGTCTGAGGAAGATTTAAAAAATCTATGTCAAATCCTAAATCAATACCCATTTAATAAATATTTGTCAACGGATCTTTTCATACTAAGATATTAAACAATAATATATTTACAAAATGATTTACATTACAAATAATTTACATTTACTTGTATGTATACACACACACACAGACACATACCTTATTTCTAGAGCACTATGAAGGAAATAAAGCATTTTTTCCCTGTTTAAAAGCAATGCCCGTACTATGATCCTAATTTTGCAAATGAAGAATCTAAGAGTTATTTAGATTTCTGATACTGAAAATAGTGATTGGGCTGGCCCTTCTAGGACAAGTATCCTGTGATGTGGTGTTAAGAGGTCATCAGTATTCCAAGTACTGGCTCTTAGAGAACCAAATGATGCAGCCTTGAAGCTGAGGGTACCACTCAAGTAGCATTATAAGGTAGATGCCCTTGCATCTGGACTGATATGGTCTCCCTCAGACAAAACTGAGTCAAGAATCTTCACATTTTCATCTTAGACTCCTACTTCTGTCTCTAGAGATGCAGTCAAATTTATTTCAGAAGGCACTTAAAGCCAGGAATCCCACAGGTCTGGAAGATCCCTGCTTCACTGGATCAAAGTGGCTCGGAGGTCATTGAATCCAACACCAATACCCATTTTGCAATCAGAAAGCTGAGGCCTAGAGAGATTAAATGACTGTTCCAATTCCTAGCCAGCTAGATGTTACAGTGGAGAGAGCACTGGTGCCAGAGTTAAGAAAGCCTAAGTTCCGTTCTGTCCATAGACACTTAGTGGCTGTATGACCTTGGACAAGACACTCTGTTGGCTTCAGTTTTCTCAGCTGTGAAATGAGGATCATCTGCCTCAGAAGGTTGTTATGAGAATCAGATGAGATAATATTCGTAAAAAGCACATAACACGGTTCCTGCCACGGAGGACATGCCGTATAAATGCTTATTCTCTTTTCTTCCAGGTTTTCACAGGTAGCAAGAATCAGAGGCAGAAATATGATCCCAGGTTTCTGAATCCATAATTGCTGCCCTTGACCTTATACTGCCTTGCCTTCAGGTTTAACAGTTTCATTTAACAGTGTCACTACAGAGCTGAGATTGTGGCAAGACCCAGTTGTTTCAATCTGGTCTCATAGATTATCTGTATTAGGCAATACTGGTTGGTACACTGATTCATTCCACTTCAGGCTCCATTCAAGACTTCCTTCACCATACCCCCACAGTCTCTTCATCCTGGAAGCTCCTTTCAGCCCTGGAAATTACCCATTGGAGATGCCCTTCCTAGCCGTGGTTTCTCCCTCTGATTAGACGGCTCTTCCCAGAACCTCTACTGAACAAGTCAGTCATCTCTTCCTTCCTCCCCTGGCTACAGTCCAGACTTTTCTAACATGACTTAGAGTCAGATAACTTCACCCCTCCCCTTTTACTTTCCTTTTGTGCATTGTAAGTAAGCTCCTTGAGGATAGAGACTGTCTTTCTTTCCCCTTATATTTATATTACCAATGCTTAGCATAGTGCCTGGTATATAGTATGCACCCAGTAAATACTTGTTGACTATTGACAGACTGACCAGACCTTTGAATTAGATACATTGTCGTTTTTGTCAAGAAAAAAACTTATGATCAATGAGGAAGGCTGATATTAAATACATGGGTGGAAAACCCCCATTTCCTTCAAATATAGTACAATAGAATGTATGGGATAAATACTAGGTGCATCTCAGACCTATTTAGCTATAATATTCAATACAGGTTGAGAAGAGTTCAAGTGACTTGTCCATGGTCATTTAGCTAGTAAGTATTAGAGCCATGATATAAACCCAGATCTCCTAAATTCTTCAACTCAGGTTCAGGGAATTTTTTTTGAGGGGGGGGGAGGGGGCAGGATACCATCCTATCCACAGCTATGCCAAGAGAGGATGAGATCTGACAAATTTTACCATGCTGGAAAAGCTCTATTTATTTTATGTTTATTGTCTGAGGACTAGACTAGTACAATTTTTATTTAGATTTCTGATACTGAAAATAATGAACCAACTCATTCAACTAATAAGACCGGTGTGCTGTCCATGTGATGTTAGGAAGTTATTAATACAGCAAGGAGATTACAGCAGTATATCACAAGGATACACTATGACCAGGTGGGATTTATACCAGGAATGCAAGGCTGGTTCAATATCAGGAAAAGTACCACCATAATTGACCATATCAATAACAAAACACACAGAAATCATATGATTGTCTCAATAGATGCAGAAAAAGCCTGTGACAGAATACAACACCCTTTTCTATTAAAAACACTAAAGAACATAGGAATAAATGGAGCTTTTCTTAAAGTAACAAATAATATTTATCTAAAATCATCAGCAAGCATTATCTGTAATGGGGATAAGTCGGAAGCCTTCCCAATACAATCAGGGATGAAGTAAGAATGCCCATTTTCATTGCTATTATTCAATATTACACTAGGAATGTTATCTTTAGCAACAAGAGAAGAAAAAGAAATTAAATGAATTAGAATAGGCAATGAGGAAACAAACCTATCACTCTGCAGATGATTAGATGTTATACATAGAGAATCCTAGAGAATCAATTTAAAAACTAGTGGAAGCAATTAACAACTTAAGCCAATTTTCAGGATACAAAATAAACCCACATAAATTATCAATATTTCTATATATTCCTGATAAAGTTCAGTAGTAGGAAGTTCAGAGGAATTTCATTTAATATAATTGTAGACAATATAAAATACCTAGAAGTCTACTTGCGAAGACAAACTTAGGAACTATATGTGTGTGTGCTTGTCCATCATTACCGAAGAAGACCATACCATCAGAGAAATGATGACATGACTTGCACTTGACTTTTTTTTTTGAGTAAGGGAGGGCTTTGCAGGTCACCAGCCTCATTTCTGCTCCACAGCCATCTGAATCCAGTGACCAGATATTCATCAGGATGATGGGAGATGACCCAGGATGGGGCAATTGAGGTTAAGTGATTTACCCAAAGTCACATGGCTAGTGAGAGCCAAGTGTCTGAGGTGAGATTTGAACTCAGGTCCTCTTGACTCTTGCACTTCTGCTCTATCTACTGCATCACCTAGCTTCCCCAGTGGAACTATATGAACGCAATTACAAAACACTTTTCATACAATTAAAGTCAAATCTAAACAATTGGAAAAATATTAATTGCCTATGTAGGCCAAGTCAATATAATAAAAATGGCAATTCTACCTAAATTTATCTATTTATTCTGTGCCATACCAATCAAACTACCAAAAAATGTTTTATGGACCCAGAAAAATATAACAAAACTCATCTGGAAGAACAAAAGGTCAAGGTCAAGGATATCAAGGCAACCTGAACAAAAAAAAAAGCAAAGGTAAGTGGTTTAGCTTTACCGGATCTCAGTGTATTATAAAGTATTAATCATCGAACAATTTGGTATTGCCTAAGAAACAGAGTGGCAGATCGGTGAAACAGACTAGATATATATATCATTAGAGTAAATAAATGATCAAAGTAATCCAGTATGATAAACCCAAAGATGCAAGTTTTTTGAACAAAAACTCATTATTCAACAAAAATTGCTGGGAAAACTGCACAATAGCATGACAGAAACTAGATAGAGACTGGTATTTCACATAATATACCAAGATATGGTCAAAAGAAATATATGATTTATGTATAAGGGGCGATACCATAAGCAAATTAGGAGGGCATGGAATAATTTATCTGTCAGATATGTGGATGAGAGAAGATTTCAGAATCAAATAAAATATAGAGAACATTAAAAAATGTAAAATTGATAATTTTGATGATATAAAATTAAGCTTTTTTGACAAAGTACAGTGCAACCAAAATTAAAAGGAAAGCAGAAAACTGAGGGAAATAATTTTGCAAAGGCAAATTTTATCATTCTGATAAAGGTCCTCATTTCTCAAATATATAGAGAACTGAGTAAAAATTCAAGTCATTGCCCAACTGATAAATGGTCAAAGGATATGAACAGGCATCTTTCAGACAAAGAAATAAAAGCTATCTGTAGCCATATGAAGAAAATGCTCTAAATCACTATTGATTAGAGAAATGCACATTAAAACAAGACTGAGTTGCCATCTCATACCAATCAGATTGGCTAATATGACAAAAAAGGAAAATGATAAATGTTGGAGGGAATGTGGGAAAACTGGGACACTAATGCATTGTTGATGGAGTTGTGAACTGATCCAACCATTCTGGAGAGCAATGAGGAATTATGCCCAAAGGACTACAAAACTGTGCACCATTTTTTATCTATATTCCAAAGACATCAAAAAACAAAGAGAAAAAGACCTATTTGTACAAAAGTATTTATAGCAGTTCTTTTTGTGGTGGCAAAGAATTGGAAATTGAAAACATGCATATCAATTGTGGAATAGTTAAATAAACCATGAAATATGATTGTGATGGAATGCTATTGTACTATAAGAAATGATAAGTAGGATGATATCAGAAAAACCTGGACTTACATAAGCTGATGCAAAGTGAAGTAAGCAGAACAAAGAGAATATTGTACACAGTAATAGCAATATCGTACAATGAAAATCTGTGAATGACTTAGCTGTTCTCAACAGTAAAGTGATATGATACAATCCCAAAGGACTAATAATGAAGCCTACTATCTGTTTCCAGAGAAAGAAATGATGTTGCTTGAATACAGAGTGAAACATGCTATTTTTCACTTTTCTCTTTCTTCCATTCTTTTTTTTAATTTGTCTTCTTGTACAAAATGACTAATATGCAAATGTTTTACTTGAGTGCACATTTATAATCTATATCTGACAGCTTACTGTCTCAGGGAGGGAGCAAGAGAGGGATAGAAGGGGGTAGGATTTGGAACTCAAAATAAAAAATTGTTTAAAATGTTTAAAAAAAACAAATGTTTAAAAAATTGTTTTAATAGGTAATTGGTGAAAAATGAAATATATAAAAATAAAAGAGAAGTTATTGGCACTTCAGGCACTGGCCACTGGAGAACCAGATATGAACTCATAGACTGTTCTGAGGGTTGGGCACAAGATGGGGCTCTGTCTATGGATCTATCCCTTTGTCTATCTAGTCTTTAGATGCTCATGAACAGCCTTTCATATAATCTAGAAAGTTTCAGATGTATACTGGTCCTAGGAGAACCTTCCCAGAATAAGTCATATATCCTTGAAGAAAGATCATAGATTTAGAGATTTCCAAAACTATTGAGTCAGTCTCCCCAACATTTTCCTATGAAAGAACCAAGTCCCAGTGAAGTGAAGGGTCTTGTCAAAGGTCACAAAGGTAGTGATAGAGGTGGTATTTGAACCCTGTCCTCTGCAGAGTGAGGGATCTTTTCATCTCATGATTCCTCAAACCTAGTGGCATGAATGTACAAACTGTGTCATGCCAGCACTCCAGATGAATAGCACCCCATAAGCTTAAATCCTCATAGTTCCAGGCTTAGAAACAGTATATTCTATAGAAACTCCTTTGCTTTTTATTTCTGATTCTGGGAACTTTTTCATTCCTTTTTTGGGTAAATTAGTCTTGGAGGGCATCAATATGAACTGTGGTTTTACGTGGTTTCTCAAGACAAGGTCCCATTGCTCCCCATCCAATTTGAGTTGAAGACCTCAGAATGAATTCCCTAACAATCTCAGTCTAACAGAACAATAATATGTGAGCATATGTGTGTGTGTGTGTGATTGTGTGTTTCAATGCTTTGCTCCTAAACAGAGAATATCTAGGGACTTGTCTCTCTTAAGGGTACAGAGAAAAGAGGAAGAGGTCAGGAGGGCGTATTTACTCAACATCATGGAGGTCTGAGATAAAGGCCTTTCTTCCTGGCAGAATGGGATAAATCGTTTCAGATGCCCTGAACCATAAGATAATTATTCTTCTTGGTTGGCAGAAGCATTCTGAAGAGATAAGGGAAACAGACTGCTGCCCCCAGCACTGAGATGCTCTTTGGAAGCCAAGTGTGATGCAATTTAGGGAAGCTTAGAGATTGGTGTCCTTTCTGCAAGCAGAGAAGGAAGTAGGAGGATGTGCTGTGTTGATTATATATGTGGAAATTCCCATTCCCCTCTTCAAATATTGCCTTTCAATGACTGTGAGGAAACCATAAGGATCGTGCTTCATTTCAAGGATTTGTGATTTTATCTGTGTGGGTACTCCCTCCACTGAGATGAACTGTTGCTGCTATCTGCCTCAGGAGATGCTCTTTATCATTTACTGTGGTAAAATAAAATAAAATAAAATAAAGCGTTGTCTCATTAATTCACTCATTTATTATTCATTCAATAAGCATTTCTTAAGCCCCTACAATCTACCATTTATGGTCTTAGATGCCAGGAATACAAAAACAAGAATCTCTACCTTCAGGAAGGTTATATTCTGCTGGGGGTCAGGTGATAGTCAGACAACATATGTACAGATAAATCAAAGAAATGCATACAAAGTAAATGCAAAGTCATTTTATGGATGAGGGCACCATCACCTAGGGGAATCAGAGTCAGCTTTATGGAAGAGAAATCACTTGAGTTGACCCTGGGAAAAAATGTTGAGATTATAACAGATGGAAAAGATAGGAAAATGTATTTCATGCATGGGGGACACTTTCATACATAGGCATGGAATTGGTAAATGTAATATCATGTATGCAAGTAACCCAGTGTGACTGAGATAAAATGTATGATAGTGCATAATGTGAAATCAATCTGAAGTCAGAACTTAAGGGGCTTTAAATACCAAAATACCAATCTCTAAATACCAAAATTTATATTTTATCCTCCAAACTGTCATAAATCATTGAAGTTTCTTGAGTATAGGAATGACACTGTTAGTTGACCTCCAGAAGATGAATCTCTCTTCATTTA
>JAQQSK010014979.1:0-10945 GCA_028658325.1 Potorous gilbertii
AAAAAAAAAAGAAATGGAGTAACATCTCAAATCACATAAATAGTTTCAGAGCTAGGATTTGAAAACACCCAAATCCTCAGGCTCCTGCTCCCCATATAATGCTGTTTCTACTTTGCCATAATCCCTCCTTCAGACTTCATTCAGCAAACATCTTCTATTAGCATATAAAGTGGTGGTATGGGCACTCTTCCACCAAACTCAATTGTTTTTTACAAATTTTACTTTAGCTTTGATGTGTAATTTCAGTGCTCTAATATCATTCACCAAAAAAAAAATTCTCCATTCTGTCCTTAAAAGTATTAAATATTGAAAGGGTTAATAGCAACATCTATTCATTGAATTTGTTCATATGTAAGCTTCCAGACAGCTCGGTGATACAGTGAGTAGAGAGCTAGATCTGGAGTTAGTAAGATTTAAGTTCACAAGTAGCCTCAGAATCTATTAGTTATATGACCTTGGGTAAGTCACTTAACCTTTGCCTGCTTCAGTGTCCTTATTTTTAAAATTGTAAAATAAAAATAGCACTTACCCCTTGGATTATTGTGAAGATAAAAAGACAATATTTGTAAAGCATTTTGTAAGCCTTTAAATACTATAGAAATACAAAGAAATATAGAAATACACATAAACTATATATATATTTGTAAATATTATATATGTATGTGTATATATATGTATATATATATGTGAACTATAGAAAATGTAACCAAGATTAGAAGGAAAGCAGGAAACTGAGAAACAATCTTTATAGTAAGTGTCTCTGATGAAGGCCTCATTTCTCAAACATGTAGAGAACTGAGTCAAATTTATAAGAAAACAATCGATTCCCCATTTGATAAATGTTCAAAGGATATAAACAGGAAGTTTTCAGATGAAGAAATCAAAGCTATCCATAATCATATGATCAGATACTCTAAATCACTTTTGATTAGAGAAATGTAAATTAAGATGACCCTGAAGTATCATTTTATGCTTATCAGATTAACTAATATTACAAAAAAGGAAAATGACAAATGTGGAGAGGATGTGGGAAAACTGGGAGACAAATGCATTTTTGATGGAGTTAAGAACTAATCCAACCATTCTGGAGAGCAATCTGGAAGTATATCCAAAGAACAACCAAACTCTGCATACCCTTTGATCCAGTAATAAACACCATTGCTAGATCTGTAACCCAAAGTGATCATAAAAAAGGGGAAAGGACTCACATGTGCAAAAATATTTATAGCAGCCCTGTGCTGGGCAAAATATTGGAAATTTAGGGGATGCCTGTCAATTGGGGAATGACTGAACAAGCTGTGGTATATGAATATAATGGTTTATTTTTGTGCAATAAGAAATGACGAACAGGTAGGTTTCAGGAAAACCCGGAAAGACTTTATGAACTGATGCAAAATGAAATGAGAAAAATAAGGAAAACGTTGTACACAGTATCAGCAACATTGTATGATGATCAGCTCTGAGGACCTCAGCTCTTCTCAGCAACATAATGGTCCAAGACAATGACAAAGGACTCATGAAGGAAAATGCTATCCACATCCAGACAACAAACTCATGGAATGCGTATCGAAGCATACTTTTTTTGGTTACTTTATTTTTCATTTTTTTTTATCCTTCTGATCTGTTTCTTTTTTCACAACTATGAGTAATATGGAAATAAGTTTTATGCGATAGCACATGTATAACCTATATCAAATTGCCTACCATTTTTGAAATAGGAGAGGGGAGGGAGGGAGAAAATTTGGAGCTCAAACTCTTGTACAAATGAATGCTAAAAATTGTCTTGACACGTAGTTAGGAAAAATAAAATGTTATTTAAAAATTCATGAACAAAATAATGCTAGCTATTATTAATGTAATATAATTATATATATAATAAAATATTAATATAAATCCAATTCATGTTCAAGTCAAGGCATCAGTTTTGTAAAGCTATTGATCTTCTTCAGGAATGAAGGATGAAGAACTTATTACCAAGCATCTGTTAAGCACCTACTATGCTAACTTCTCAGGGGCTCAGACAAAAAATGAAACAGTCTCTACCATAAAGGAACTTACATTTATGTTGGTAGATTGCTTACTAATTACCTCTTGGGGGTGAATATTTCCAGACTGCAAGTGGCTTTGACTGTTTTTAGATTTTTAATAGTATTTTTTTAGTTAATCACCACACAACATTGCTGATCCTGTGTACAGTGTTTTCCTTGTTCTGATCATTTTGCTTCGTATCAGTTCTTACAAGTCTCTCCAGGTCTTTCTGAAATCTGGCTGTTAATCATTTCTTATTGCACAATAGTATTCTATTACATTCATATGCCACAGCTTGTTCACTCACTTTATAATTGATGGGCATTCCCTCAATTTCCAATATTTTTCTACCCACAAAAAGGGCTGATTTTATATATATGTGTGTGTGTGTATGTGTATGAATGTATATATATACATATGTGTATATATATATATACATATATATATATATATATATATATATATACTGGGTTATTCTATATATCTATATACACACAAAGATATATACACAC
This sequence comes from Potorous gilbertii, assembly GCA_028658325.1. NCBI lineage: Eukaryota > Metazoa > Chordata > Mammalia > Diprotodontia > Potoroidae > Potorous > Potorous gilbertii. The sequence goes on from JAQQSK010014979.1 coordinate 2,541, forward strand.
ACGCATATGTGTGTAAATGTATATATACATGCACATATATATAGAAAGTATATATGTTACATGCAGGTCCTTTTTCCCTTTCATGATCTCTTTGAGATACAGACTTAATAGTGGTATTGCTGGATCAAAGGATATGCACAGTTTGCATGTCCTTTGGACATAGTTCTGAATCAGTTCACAACTCCACCAACAGTGCATTTATATCTCAATTTTCCCACAATCTACCCACATTTATCATTTTCCTTTTTTGTCATATTAGCCAATCTAATAGGTATGAGGTGGTACAATACTTTGACATGAGAAGAGTTGTTTCAATTTGCATTTCTCAAATCAAAAATGATTTAGAGTGCTTCTTCATATGCCTATAGATAGCTTTGATTTCTTCATCTAAAAACTGCCTGTTCATATGCTTTTGACTATTTATCACTTGAGGAATTGCTTGTTTTCTTATAAATTTGACTCAGTTTTATATATATTTGAGAAACAGTCTTTATCAGAGACACTATAAAGATTGTTTCCTAGCTTTCTGCTTATCTTCTAATCTTGGTTGCTTTGGTTTTGTTTGTACAAAAGTTTTTGAATTTAATAATATAATCAAAATTATCTTTTTTTCATTTTGTATTGATCTCCATCTCTTGTGGTCATGAATTTTTCCCTTCTCTATAGAACTGACAGACTATTCATTGCTCTTGCAATTTGCTTTTGGTATCACCCTTTATGTCTAAATCATGTACCCATTTTGACCATATCTTGGTATATGGTGTAAGATGTTGCTCTATACTTTGTTTATGTCCTATTGTTTTCTAGTTTTCCCAGGAGTTTTTTTTTCATGTAATGAGTTTTTACACCAAAAGTTGGAATCTTTAGATTTATCAAACACTGGGTTATTATAGACATTGACTATGTGTCTTGTCTTCCTAATTCGTTCAAGTGATTGATTCACTGCTGTTTTTTAGCCAGTACCAGATAGTTTTGATGATGACTGCTTTATAATATAGTATGAGGTCTGATATTGCTAGGCCACCTTTCTTTGTGTTTTTCCCCTATTAATTCCCTTGATATTGTAGGCCTTTTGTTCTCCGGGTGAATGTTATGTTTTTCTAGATCTATCAAATAATTTTGTGGTAGTTTGATAGATATAGCACTGAATAAGTAAATTAATTTAGGTAGAATTATCATTTTTATTACATTGACTCAGCCTACCCATGAGCAACTTGTATTTTGTCCATTTGTTTATATCTGACTTAATTGTGTGAAAAGTGTTTTGTAATTGTATTTATATTGTTCCTACATTTGTATTAGCAGGTTAACTCCTAAATATTTTATATTGTTTACAATTACTTTAAATGGAAATTCTCTTTCTATCTCTTCTTGTTGAGCTTTGTTGATAATATAAAGAAATACTGATGGTTTATGTGGATTTATCTTTTATCCTGCAACTTTGCTAAAGTTGTTAATTATTTCAAGTAACTTTCTACTTGATTCTCTAGGATTCTTTAAGTATAACAACATATCATCTACAAAGTGTGATAGCTTTGTTTCCTCTTTGCCTATTTAAATTCATTTGATTTCTTTTTCCTCTCTTACTGTGAGAGCTAACATTTTTAATAATATATTGAATAATATAATGGGCATCCTTGTTTCACCCCTGATCTTAATGTGAAAGATTTTAGCTTATCTCCTTTACAGATAGTGGTTGCTAATGGTTTCAGATAAGTACTGCTTATCATTTTAAGGAACACTCCCTATGCTTTCCCCTGTTTTTAACAGGAATGGGTGCTGTATTTTGTATTTAACTGTTTTATGAGGTTTCCTCACATCAATCCCACAAAGGGAATGTAGGAAAATATTACCCTCATTTTATGGATGAGAAAATTGAGTCTAAGGACATTGTCACAAGGTCACATGTAGATAGTGAGTGAAAGAGGCAGAATATAGACAGTATTCTAACCCCAATTCTTCACTGTCCTCATGTAGTGGGAGAGATGGAATCTAATGGTTAAAACTCAGTTTTTTTACTTTCTATCACTTTTCTCCATTAGAGTGTATTGATGAAGAGTGGACTGTAGCACAAATGTAGGCAGGGCTGTGAGTTGAGGAGGGGTAGGACAGTAATATCAGCTGAATTTCCTTTCTTGTACTAAATCCCTAGAGCAACATAAGACTGTGCTACATTCTGGAAGGAAAAATAGCAATTTTATAACACAATACAACTTACTTTAGTGATCTGTCCTGTAAACTGTCAGTCTTTTTAGGAAACTCACATCTGTATTCACAAATACATGAAAAAACACAGAGGGTGCCTATGGGGAGACCTATTCTGATGCCTCTCTCTGAGAGAGACCTATTGACCTGGTATGGATTATCGAGGATATTGATAAATCAAAAAATTATAGTATTTAAGAGCTAAATGCTACATTATCAATTACATAATGGAAACATCTATTTTTATAGGTGAGGATCCTAATAACCATAAGCTAAAATGATCCAAAGTTACTTGTTAATAAGAATAACAACTGATATTTATATAGGACTTTAAGTTTTGTGAAGTACTTTGACATGACAAGTCACATACATCACCTCTGTATTACAGAGAAAGAAACTGGGGTTATACAAATAATAAGTGTCAGAGGCAAGATTTAACTCATCTCCTGGTGCTGAATCTAGGGCTCAATCTACTATGTCACTCTGCAAAGTCAAGAGATAAAGATAGATTCTAGATCACATGGTTTCCAAATTAGTGAGACTTGTTGATTTCTTTAATTGGCATGGATGAAAATCATATTTTTCAGTTTTTCAGTTCAAATAAAATTTATAGAAAACCATGATTTGAATCATTTAGAATGTTAATCAGTAGATACGTTTTCTTTCTTTCATTTTTTAAAATTTTATTATTTTTTCTTTTTAAATGTTGAGTTCCCAAATCTCTCCCTCTCTTCCATCTTTCCCCACCCACTAAGTCAATCAATATATCAATTATACATATGAAATCATGCAAAACATATTTGTGCTTTAGCCATAATTTTTTAAAAGCAAGCAAGATAAAGTGAGAAAATTATACTTCAATTTCCACTCAGAGTTCATCAGCTCTCTCTCACGAGTTCCTCATGAGTCCTTTGGAATTGTTTTGGATCATTGTATTGATTAGCAAAGTCAATTCTTTCACAATTGATTATCATTAAGAAATTGCTGTTACAGAACACAATTATCTCCCAGTTTCTCTCACTTCTTTTTGCATCATTTCATATAGGACTTGCCAAGCACCCCCCTCATTATTTCCCATAGCAAAATAGTATTCCATCACAATCATATGCCACAATTTATTTACCCATTCCCTAATTGATGAACATCCACTTTATTTATAATTCTTAGCTACCACAAAAAGAGCTGCTATAAATATTTTTATACATCAAACCCTTTTCCCTCTTCCTTTGATATTTTTGGAATACAGACCTAGTAGTGGTATTTTTGGGTCAAAGAGTACGCACAGTTTTATAGCCCTTTGGACAATTCCAAGTCATTCTCCAGAATGATTGAGCCAGTTCACTATTCTATCAGCACTTCATTTCCCTTATTCCCTCCAGAATTTCTAATTTTTATAGGTGTAAGATGGCACCTCAGGATTCCTTTAAATTGCATTTCTCTAGTCAATAGCAATTTAGAACATTTTTATATGACTTCTTCTGAAAATTGCCTGTTTATATCCTTTGATCATTTAGCAACTAAGGAATTTTTTTCAACATTGACTCAGTTCTATATTCACTGTATATCTGAGAAATGAAACCTTTATCAGAAAAACTTACTGTGCAATTTTTAAAATTCATTGTCTATGGTACCTTTTAGCAAAATGTAGTTTCCCTGATTATCTCTAAATTACATCTACTTTTGCTTTTGTCTGAGATGATGATTACTACTCCTGTCTTTTTTTTTTTACTTCAGCTGAAGCATATTAGATTCTGCTCCAATCCTTTATTTTAACTCTTCATGTGCCTTTCAATTTTAAGTGTATTTCTTCTAAATGACATATTGTTGGATTCTAGATTCTAATTCATTCTTCCATCTGCTTCAATTTTATGGGTGAGTTCATTTCATTACCATTCATAGTTATGATTTCTGTGTATTTTCCTTCATCCATGTTTCTTCTCTCTGTCTGTCTGTCTCTGTCTTTGTCTCTCCATCTCTCTCTCTATTTGTCTGTCTCTCTTCCTGTCTCTACAAACTCCTTTAAACTGCCTTAATAATGTTCATATGAATTACACATATCATTTTCTGATATAGGAATGTAAAAGAATAACTTCATTGAGCCTCTTATCCCTATTGTTTCATGTTTACCCTTTTATGCTTCTCTTTAGTTTATGTTTGGATGTCAAGTTTTCTATTCAGCTCTTTTCACTACCTGGTATTTTCCCCAGAAATGTTTGCAAGTCCTCTATTTAAATATCCATTTCCCTCCTGAAAGGATTGCCCTGTTATTCTTGGTTATAATCCAAACTCCTTTGCCTTCCAGAATATCATATTGAAATCCTTCCACCCCTTTCAAACTAAAAAGGCTAAATTTTGTGCGAACCTGGCTGTGACTCCATGATATCCGAATTGTTTCTTTCTGCCAGCTTGAAGTATTTTCTCTTTGATCTCAGAGCTCTGGAATTTGGCTATAATATTCCTGGGATATTTTCACTTTGTGTTCTCTTTCAGCAGATGATCAGTGGATTATTTCAATGTCTATTTTATCCTCTGAATCTATATATAACTTCTTGAAATATGATGTCTAAGGTCTTTCTTTGATCATGACTTTCAGGCAGTCCAATAATTCTTAAATTACCTCTCAATCTATTTTCCAGATCAAATATTTTCTCATACCCTTTGAGATATTTCACATTTTCTTTTCTTTTTTTCATTCCTTTGACTTCGTCTTATTGTTTTTTGATATCTCATGGTGTCATTAATTTCCATCTACCTAATTCTAATGTTTAAGGAACTATTTTCTTCAGTGAGATTTTCTACCTCTTTTTACATTTGGCCAATTCTACTTTTTAAGGAGTTCCTTTTTTCAGTGAATTTTTGTGTCTCTTTTACAGCTAGTTCAATTTGGTTTTATAGATGTTATTTTATTCAGTATTCTTGTGCCTCTTTACCAAGCTGTTAATTCTTTTTTCATAATTTTCTTATGTTACTAATCTTTCCCCAAGTTTTCCTCTATTCTTATCTTTTTATTTAATCTTCCAGCAATTTCTGTTGGGTTAGGGTCCAATTAGAATTCTCTTTGAGGATTTTGTGGTAGCTGTCTTCACATTGCCTTCTTCTGAGTTGGTCATATTCTTTCTCCACATAGTAGCTTTTAATGGTCAAATTAATTTTTTTGTTTGCTCACTTTTCCAGTCTATTTTTTTACTTTGAATTTTATGTTAAAATTGGACTCGCTCACCAATCTTTTTCATGCTGCTGTGTTCAGAATTAGTTCTGGGGATCTGCAAGTTTTTAGTGCTTCTAAGGTAATGTGTTTCTGGGCAAGACATGGTCACTGCACCTCTGGTCTGTGCTCTCATCTCTACCCAGAGAGGGACCCTTCTATGTATTTCACAATAAAACTAAACCCAGAGGTTAATGGATAATTTCTAAAATTAATTATATTAAGAAAACAGTCCACATTAAATAGTGATTTTTGGTGCCAACAGCTTAGAAACTTGGTTCCTCCTCCCAAGGCTAAACAGTAGTAACTGCTGACTGGTGAAAGAAGAATTATTTTCCAATGACAATGGGAAATATTTTAATTTCATGCTGTTTCACATTCATTATTTTAATCTTTTCATTGCTGAACTTTTAAAAAATAAAACATTATCATTTATTTTCCACAGGGGAAAAAAAACAAGTAAAAAAAGTTAGAAAAGATTCTGAAACAAGAAAGAAGCAGGGTGGCTAATTTGGATTTGATCTTCTAACTAGTTTAGACAATCTATGATCCTGGATTAGGTTAGTATCTTCTAAGAATTTGCCCTAGGGTGATCCTTCTTATCCACAAATTGCTGTTTGTATAGCATAGATTTGATCCTGTTACTCCCCAAGGTAAAACTCCTAAATGACCCCTTCTAGCATAAAATGCAAAATCCTTGATGGCATTTAAATCCACAATCTGCCTCCACTGACCTTTCCAGTCTTATTTTAGATGTTTCTCTTTCATGTATTTCCTGTTCTAGTCAAACCACTATACTAGCTATTCCCTTTATAATACATTCCATCTCTGACCTTTGTGTTCTCCCTGCCCTTCACCACCCCCCCAACTCTCTCCCCAAGCCCACCCTGCCCCATGTTTGGAATATACTCCCTTCTTTGGTCTCTTAGGGTCCTTCCCCAAGAACAGGTGACCTGGACCACCCTTTCTTTAGGGGCCACCACTGTGCTCATTTCACTCCTAATTTGACTCATTCTCTCAACTTCTCCACCTCCTCACCAAGTGCCTTCCTACCACGTGGTAGGCAGCTGGATGGTGCAATTGATAGAGGCCTGGAGCCAGGAAGACCTGACCTCATACACTAACTAGCTAAGTGACCTTCCATAAATTGCTTCATCTTTGTCTGCCTCGTTTCTTCAGCTATAAAGTAGAGACCCTATGTCCCAGGGTTGTTGTATCCAATTAGATAAAACTTACAAAGCATTTAACAAAATATTTGGAATATAGTAAATGGTATTTAAACGCTATTATTCACATATTTATAGAGAAACATCCACAATGGAACCCCCTCTCCTGATGGATGAGTCCTTGCCTTGGACTATTATTTCAGGAGAGGCTCAAGGCATGCACACCTCCCTGTTGTCTAGACTCACGCAAGAGTCTCCTCTCCAACCACTTTGCCCCTATAGGCACAGCATCTCCTGAACTTTCCAGATCCTCTCAAGGTAACATTTACTAAGCTAATGGTGCCTTGGCACTAGCCAACAAGAGCTCTGTCCTTAGGACTATGTTCCAACTATTGTGCTAATGCTATACTTACAAGAACTCCAGAGCATTTTCTACTAAGGCAATCCCCATGTGGCCTTTCAAGCATGTGGTCTGATTGTTTCTCTGTTGGTTACCACATGAAAGAGAGGAGCCCTTTAACTAGCTGCTGAGTCAGAATTGAGAATGCTTACAAAAAGTCAGTACCAGATGATTTGAGGCTTTTTTTTCTCTGCTATCCAGCGAAGTTTGTTGTAAGCCTCTGAGTAGAAAGAGAGCCCTTGGGTTTTTAACCTCCATCCCCTGCCCCTGACTGCCATCATTATCACAAGGCCTTAGTTTTGTTTCTTTGTTGTTTTCTGTTCTTAAGTGAAGGAAAATTGAACTAGATTACAACCTTATGGGCTTTGAAAGGTAAGGGGAGAGTGAAGCACTAGAGGTCCATAAAATTGAGATACATGTCAGACTGTTCAGATACCTGAGTTTACCAAGAAATGAAGTCCCCATGATCTAGCCTGAGCTAAAATAGAAGTATTGAAGGCAGTCAAAAGGGCATGATAGCAACTTGGCTATGTTACATTGGAAAGTGGCCTTGGTAGAATGAAGGCTTTGCCAAAACTGCAGTAATATACCAATAAAAATTTGGCATAAGCACCTACTATGTACCAGACCCTATGCTAAGTGCTAAAGATACATAAAAAAAGAAAAAGGCAATCCCTAATCTCAAGGAGCTTATTATCTAATGGTGAAGACAACATGCAAACAAATACATACCAAACAAACTATATACAGGATAAAAAGGAAATAATTAACAGACGGAAGATACTTAGAATTAAGAGGGGTTGAGAAAGGCTTCCTGTAGAAGGTGGAATTTTAGTTGGGATTTTAAAGGAAAGCAGGGAGGTCAGTAGTCCAAGCAGAAGAGGAAGAATGTACCAGGCATAAAGGACAGCCAGAGAATGAATGCCCACAGCCAAGAGATAGGGTGTTGTAAGACAGATAAACACAGCGTGCAGGAGGGCTGCTAGCACAGGTTCACCTTGGTCTGGTCAGACAGGAAAGACACTAAGAAGGGATTCAAAATCTTACTTTATTCTAGTCTAGTTTTCTCAGAAGAGAATTGCTGATGATAGGAGCACAATTCCTATGGCATTCCCTAATCACTTCTCACAAGGACTGGTGAGAAGTATGGGCAACTATCCCTATATCTTGATGGGGTCAATTGAGATAGGAACAACTTGTGTCTCCCCTGTATCCCCTCACCCCTTAACAGGGGCCAGTTGAGGTAAACAGATTCCCCCCAAGCCTCGATGGGGGTTGGTCAAGGCACACATAACATACCAGCTTAGGCATTCAGCCTAAAGGTTCCCCATCCACTGACCACTGACACCTGTTTTATAGAGCAACAGACAAGACATATTGCCAGTAATAGCCTCACAAGTTACATCACTTCATCCCTGTATCTCACTGT
>JAQQSK010014980.1:0-10944 GCA_028658325.1 Potorous gilbertii
CACAACTCATTTTTTTCTTGCTTTCAAAGGAAAACATGATGTTGTAATAAGAAACTTGAACACTTTTCCTTTATGTTTTGGTACTGGCCTTGATTAGAAACCATTTGTCCATTTTCTAGCCTTAACCAAGGAGAGTGTCCTGAAAGCCAATGGAAGAAGAGAGGGTCTCTGGGAAAATAGGGTGATCAACAGTGTCAGAGGCTTCAGAGGTAAATTTCGTGACCAATAAGACTAAGAAAAAGAAATTGGGTTTAAAAATGGAGAGATATAAGCACCCCCAAGCTAAGTCAGGGTTTTCTTTTTTTTTTTGTTGTTTGTTGTTATGAATGGAGGAGACCTGAGAATGTTTCTGTCCAGCAGGGAAGGAGCCAGTAGAGGAAATATTAAAGATAAAAGAGTTCCCCCTTGCCCCCATTATCTCAACTCACATCTACCAAATGCCTTCCTGTCACTATTTCCTCCTTCACTTCCTCCCCTTGCCAGGGCAAGCCCTTCTACATGCACAAGTAATCCCATTCCACTCTGGCTTCTCCTCCATCATTCTCATCATTTCAGTAATCTCCAATCTCCCCCTGTCTACTGGCTGCTTCCCTATTGCCTCCAAATATGTTCATGTCTCCTCCAACCATTTCCAACTGATGCCTCCACTTCATTTCATTTCAGTGCCTGCTTAACTCTCTGCAGTCTGGACTCCAAACTCATCATTCAACTGAAACTGTTCTATCCAAAGTTACAATGGTATATTAATTGATTGGCCTTTTTTCAATCGTAATTCTTAACCACTCCTGTAACTTCTGATACTGTTGATCACTGTCTTTTCCTGAATACTCTCTCTTCCTTAGGTTTTTGTGACCCATCTCTCAATTTGTTCTCTTAGGGGAAGGTAGGTGGCCCTGCAGTGGTTAGAGGGCCAGGCCTGGAGTCAGGAAGACTCATCTTCCTGAGTTTAAATATGGCATCAGACACTTACTGACTGTGTGACCCTGGGCAAGTCATTCAATTCCTATTGCCTCGCCAAAACAAAACAAAACAAAAAAAATGAATGTCAATTCATTCTCCTGCTCCTTGTCAGACAGACCACTACTTTGCTGGATCTTCTGCTGTGTCCCACAGGTTTCTACCCCAGGCCTTTTCTTTTTTCCCTCTATGCTACCTCATCAGGGCATCTACACCACCTCATATGGTCATCTGATCAGCTCTTCTGGGTTCATTATCAACTTTACACAGATGATTTCCAGATTTCTATATCTAGTCCAGTTCTACTGCATTTCCTCTTATCAGCTCATATAACTGCCTTTACTTTGAACTTCTTAGTTCTTGTTGCTGCCTTTTGGATATCTCAAACTAAAATATTCAAAACTGAACTCATCATCCTTCCCTCAAAACTTTCCCCTCTCCCTACTTTCCCTATTACTGTCAAAGGCACTTCTAAGGTCCCAGTCACCCTACTTCACAACCTTGGTCTCATACTTGACTACTCATTCAAACTCACCTCACAGAGTTAATCTGTGGTCAAAGCTAATCACTTCCATCTTCACAACATCTCTTGCTTATGTCTCCTTTCCTACTCACAGAGCCACCTCCCTAGTACAAGCCCTAATCACCACTCTTCTGGATTACAGCCATAGACTTCTCATTGGTCTCCTTGTCTCAAGCTTCTTTCTACTCTCCACTCTCAGCTCAGCTGTCCAAGTGAATTTCCTGAAGCATAGGGAAAACCATGTAACCCCCTGCTCAGTAAACTTCAGTGGTTCCCAATTACCTACAAGTTCAAAAAAATCCCTGCATTTAGCATTTCACTAACCTATCCTGATCTTACCTATCCTATACTGTAATCTCCCCCTACACTACGACCCATATTTACTGCACTTTATTTACTGTTTTGCAAAGAGTATACACCATCTCTTGCCTCCGTGCCTTTGCACTAGCTGTCTTGCATTCCTTACATGGTCTCTTGTCTCACCTGTGCCTCTTGGTTTGCATCACCTCCCTGAGAACTCAGGTCAAACTCTGCCTTCTTTGTGAGGCTGTTCTGGTCCCAGAGCTTCTAGTGATTTCCCCTCTCAGATTATCTGCCATCTATACTATGTACACAAAGCATAATTCTGTGTGTATATGTATGCGTGCAAATGTATGCATGTCTATGTGTGCATATGTATGTGTAAAGAGATATGTGTTTATGTGTACATGTGTATTGTGTATTTATATGCATGCATGTATATGTGTGTAGGTATATGTACTTGTATACATATTTCTGTGTAGATATATGTGTATGTGTGTACAGACATATCTATGAAGGCCTCACAAAGACACTGGGGAAACAGGGGAGTGAGTGAGAGTATGTGTGTATATGTACAGTTATGTGCATGTTTATGTGCACATGTGTGTATGTGTGTTTTATGTGCATGTGTGTATACATACACATGTGAAGGTATATGTTTCTGTGTAGATATGTGTGTTTATGTGTATGTGTATGTGTACAGACATATTCATAAAGGCTTTACAAAGACATTGGAGAGAACTAGGGAGTGAGTGTATGAGTCAGTGTGTGTATGTATGTGCGTGTGTGTGTGTGTGTGTGTGTGTGTGTGTGTAGAGAGAGAGAGATAGATATATATATATATATATATATATATATATATATATATATATATATGTATGTATATAGACATAGGACAATAATTGAAGTTCATGAACCAGGATGTTCACGAGTTCAAATCCAGCCTCAGACACTTACTGTGTGACACTGGGCAAGTCACTTCACCCTATTTGCCTCAGTTTCCTCATCTGTAAAATGAGCTGAGAAAAGAAAAGGCAAGCCACTCCAGTATCTTTGCCAAGAAAACCCCAAAGGGGCTAACAAAGAGTAGGTCATGACTGAAATGACAGAACAACACAACAACACCATGTCCATTTGAGGAAAATCACTTTGCCTCAGCAGAGAATAGGTTGGCAGGGGGAAAAACCCTGAGGCAGAGAGAGACCAATAGGGAGGATGTTGCCATGGTCTAAACAGGAAGTCTACAGTGCTAAGGCAAAGGCTAGGGAGAAGAACTAGGCTGTGATCCAGGTACCAAACTCCCCTGAGAAAGGAGGGGAGACTGGCTAGCTTCATGGAGTATGAAAAGGAATATTATGAAATAAGACTGAAAATATAGGCAGGATCCAAGTATTTAAGGGATTTAAATGTGAGGGTGATTTTTTTTTTAATTCTAGAACATAAATTAGGAAACCATTAAAGATTTTTTAGAGCAATAGTGAAATAGTCAGATCTGTACCCTAGGCATATCAATCTAGCCACTGTCTCCTGGAACAGGAACCTTGACTTCAAATCCTAACTTTGCTAATCACTAACTGTGTGACCTTGGGTAAGTCATCTATCTGGCTTTAATCTCTCTGGGTCACTAAAGTGAGAGTAAAGACAGGAAGAATTTCATAGCCACTTCAAGCTCTATATCTATGATCTGTGATTCCAGATTCCTCTCCCTGTTTAGCGAAAGTAGATGAGTTTTATCAGTTCATTGAACTGGCTTCAGCTTTGTACTTCTTATTCCTTGTTTCTGGGGATTTCAAGTGAGATCTATTTCATTGGAACTGTCTCTCTCAATGGGTTCACTCAGTTTCATAAAGCGGGAAATACTGCACCAAGAGAACTAATATGTGCTGATACCAGCCAATAGCTAAAGGGGTTGGCTTATCATCATCCATGGACTGCAGAAAATCACCAGGAGCAAGGGCTGTGTCAGCAATTGCCAGAATCTCCCAGCTAGAAGAGTCCTCAGCAGCCATCTAGGTTGACCTCTACTTATCCTGTGATTAAAGTGACCTTGGATTTCTGGCTATTCCTCACTTAGGACACTGGGTGATATCTATAAAATGGGATGATTGGGCTTAATATCTCTAGGGTCCTTTCCAGCACCAAAACCTGTGATATTCCCATCCTACCCTTCACCTGATATTCCCATTACTCAAGAATAATGTTAAATATTTAAACTTAAATTTACTCTCCATTTGCTTCTGGAAAAAAGATATATAAAAAGACCTGCTTACATGCCATGTTTTAGGCATTCTCTCTTCCCTGGCTGTTTTAGGAAGAATATCAGGTCTGTGCTCAACAAACCACACACTTCTGATATGTGCTCCATCAGTACGAAGCTGGGAATCTAACATTCATATGCTGCTTCACATATATTATCTCATTTGATAGCAACTGCCATTGAAGAAATATTTTGCCTATTTAACATCTAGTTACATTTGAGCCTCACAACAATTGCATAAGGTGGGTACTACATACCATTAACCCCATTTCACAGACAAGTAAACTGAGACTCAGAGAGACTAAATGGCTTGAAGATAGTATATATCCTAACTCCAATCATTTTCACCAGCTTTCCTCCATGCCTAGAATTCTCTACCTCCTTATCTCTCCCTCCTGGTTTCCTTCAAATCTTGCCTAAAAATGCCAGTTTCTACAGGAAATGTTTCCCAAATTCTCTTAATTTGAGTTCCTTCCCTCTGTTAATGACTTTTCTATTTCGGATTTAGCTTGTATATAACTTGTTTTACACAGTTGTTTTGCATGTTCTCTCCCCCATTAGACTGGGAGATCTATGAGGATGGGTACTGGTTTTTGCCTTTCTTTGTATCTCCAGTACTTAGCATAGTGCCTGATACTTAGTACCTACTTAGCAAGTATTTGATTTACTGACTGATCCATATTTGAACAAGAATCCGCTACATCAGGGCTTCTTAAACTTTTTTCAATCTAGATCCCTTCAGTGCTTCTTAAACCATATGAGGGTGGCAACCCACAGTTTAAGAAGCTCTGCACATACTTGAGCTCTGACTGAAGAATTCCACCAAGGAAAAATCTACTACCTCCTAAAATAATCCATTCCACTTGTACATAGCTCTCATTGTTAGGAAGTTTTCTCTGTTTTGTTATGTTTTAAATGCATCAACTTGAAATCTGCATTTTCTGCTACTTCCACTAGTTCCTACTTAGGACTAGGCAAAATAAATCTGTTCCATCTCTGATGAAAAAGACAAGATGGAGTGATGGTGAAGTAAAATGCAAGAAGAGATGCCTCTGATGGGGCCAGGGAGGAAGGTAAGTTTCTGAGTTGATAATTCAAGGAGGTAGCTCTGGAGAGAGATGCCAAGGGTGGCCAATTGGTTTCAGTACTGATCAGGCAGATGTGACAGGGTTAAGGGGCAGTGTGATCAGAAGCAATTAAAAGGAACAAAGTTCTTACAGCCTTAGATGCCTTCTGAAAGCCCCAGAGGCCCCCACATTCTGCTCCTTAAATGGGGCATCATCTCTCAGGCAGTCCTTGACCCTCAGCCAGCATTGGACTTTGGGCCAAAGAAGGGAGAATGGATTGAGTAATAAGAGCTGAAATCGATGGGAAATATGGAACAAAAATAAAATAAAAAACAAAAACAAAGCAGAGGCATCCAATTATACTCAGTGTTGGTGGTCAGGACTAGGTCCAAATTCATAAGCAAAGCCAGAATATATAGCAGAGGGCTGAGTGTCAGGAAATGTAACTGGAGTTTCTCTGTAATAACAAGCAGACTTGTGGTGGGGTTCTGTTGAATGGAGGAGAGAATGCAGGAAAGAAATTACATTCTACTGCTGGATAGAAGTTTGAGTTGAATAAATTTGTTTCTTGAAAAAATCAAACCACCACCACCATGAACAACAACAAAAGACATGTTCCACTAAATAGAAAAATCAATATCCCAAGCTTGTAATCACCATCCCACATTCTGCTTATCAGTTCTGAATTTTCTGTTGCTCTGTAAGACCATTTACAAGGTGTTATATTGTTTTCAGAAGAGACATGTTGCAGTTGGTGGTCAGGAGACATGAAGACTGAAAACCTCAAATAATTGGGAAGCTCGGGACCTTGTTAAAACAGCATGGTACTGATTTTTTCCGCTTCGGAGTATGAAATTTCTGTCACTTCTATGCTAATGTTGACTGGGAAAATTTGGAGGAATTTAAATAATTGTCTGCTCAAAGAAGTAAGACAATTAATGAAACAGGAATTTCCCCTGAGCAGTAACAAAGGTTGAAAACATGAGAACATAAGAAATGGTACAATGGACCAAACCAATGGGGGAACTAGCTGTCAGATTCAAGACATTGATGGTACCGGGAAAGGGAGAGAGAAAAAATAAATAGAAGCTGAATGGAGCCAAGGAGTATGCCAAAGTCAGTGGTAAAAACTAGGTCTGCTTGGGTCTCTGACCAAGTAGATATTAGGCCAGTACTATAAGGCAGCTTACTAGGTTGTATAGTAGAGAGCTATATTTGATGTCAGGAAGACCAAGGTTCAAAACCTGCCTTAGACACCTACTAGCTGTGTGACCCTGAATGAGTCACTGAACCTCAGTTTCCTCTTCTGTAAAAGGGAGATATGAGGAGCATCAACATCACTGGGTCATTGAGCTCTGGGAACCTTAAAGTGATAGAGATTGCAATAAGGAAGCATCCAGTCCAAAGGTCAAAGCTAGATAATAAGTCAGGGGGACAACGGCCATGGTAAGCACAGAAGGAACAACTAGGGGGAAAACAACAAAATGAAAGAAGAACCAAGACAAGGGATGCACAGCAGGCAAGAATGATGGGGAACAGGCTGGACAAAC
Source organism: Potorous gilbertii (assembly GCA_028658325.1). Taxonomy (NCBI): domain Eukaryota; kingdom Metazoa; phylum Chordata; class Mammalia; order Diprotodontia; family Potoroidae; genus Potorous; species Potorous gilbertii. The sequence goes on from JAQQSK010014980.1 coordinate 6,655, forward strand.
GGTCAGAAAGCAGATGATCTAGAAAACCTGGAGGGAATGAAAATGGAGGAAGGAGAGCAGATATGAGACCCAAACCACAAGGAGACAATACTGAGGCAATTTCCCATTCATCCTTGCCAGGATGTTTTTGTATGCTCCATACAAAAGAAGGAACCAATCCCTGGACTCATCAGCCAGTAATTCAAGCAGCTCACTATGGCTGACAGACCTTGACAGCAACCAAGTGTTGTATTTCTGCCAGGACCATGAAGGAATACTGGCTATTCTCCACTCACTAACCCTGGAGGAAGCTTGTCTTGCTGTTCAGTGGCTCCAATGGCTAGACTTCCTCCTCTTGCACTAAAATTCACCTTCCAGCAATCAAGGATTCTTGGAATTGTAAGGTTGAGCCACTCATCCCCTTTGCAACATTTTCTACAGGTGATAATGTAATCTTTGAAGAACCTAGGTGGCTCAATGGATAGAGCACTGGGCCTGGAGTAAGAAAAGATCCTAGGTCAAATCCAAACAGTGGGATCCAAATAGCTGTGTGATTCTGGGCAAGTATTTAAAAATATATATATATATATATATATCTGTCTCAGTTTCTTCATCTGTAAAATGGGGATCATAACAGTACCTACCTCCCAAGGGAGAGAAGGGCCATATGAGATAATATTTTAAGGCACATAGCACAGTGTCAGGCACATACTGGGCACAATTCCTCTCTTCCTTCCTCTTTCACTAACAGGAAACTCAATGTCTCTCCAGATAGCTCATATCAGTACTAGGTAAAGCAGCTGGTGACACAGAAGGATAATGCTAGGTCTAAATTCAAACCTGGCCTGAGATTCTCACTAGCTGTGTGGTCCTTGACAAGTCACTTCACCTCTGTTTGCCTCAGTTTCCTCAACTGTAAAATGGAGAAAATAACAGCACCTATTTCCCAGAGCTGTCATGAGGATCAAATGATATTTGTATGACAGGCTGAGCACAAGGCCTGGCACATACTAGGTGCTCCACAAATGCCTATTCCCTTCCCCCTTCTTCTAGGCAGCTTCAATAGTTAGGTTGCATTCTATTAAAATAAAACATTCCTCCCAGGAATTTCTAGTAGCTGGTTCTTATCCTTCCCTCTGAAGTCAAATATAATGTCTACTCCTTTTTCTGTATGATAATCTTTGTAGTATTTGAAGAAAATTGTGTCAACATGTTCCTGACAGAAAGGTGAAGGACTCAGAGTGCAGATCCCAACATTTTTTTTGGTCATGGCCAATGGGGAAATTTGTTTTGCTGGATTACTCATTTTTCTAAGAGAGGTTTTGCTTTTCTTGCTTTCTTGGGCCTTGGGGGGTAGGGTAGACAGAGGAGAAGGAAAATCTTCCAGGAAGTTAGATTTTCATGAAAATAAAATAAAATAAAATCTAATTTAGAAAACCACATCTAATGTTCTAACTTCTTTCTCCAAAGATGCCTCACAGGTCAGGGCCTTCAGTCCCCTCTCCAGCCTGGCTGATCTCTGGAAATATTTTAGGTGTCTAATTATCCATCCCCAAAAGTGACCCCCAGAACTGAATCTGCAATGGAATGCTCACTGGCTTTGGTTCAGAAACTTTGCTTCTCTTAAAGCAGGCTGAGATCCCATTAGATTTTTTGACCGCCATTTCACCCCAATGATTCATATGGAGCTGGCAACCTACTTACAACCTCCTTTCCCCAATCTTTCTCACTTAGACTTTTGTCTGATCAAATCTCCCTTGTTCTGTATGCACTTAATTGATTTTTTGGCCCTTGAGTCTAAGATTTTGCATGGAATTGCATTGTTCCTTATCCTTTCATATACTCCATAAATTCAGAATCATATAGTCCCAGGGATTGAAGAAGACCTTGGAGGCTATCTAGTATAACACGTATAATAATAAAAGCACTTATATAACATTTTACATATGTTATCTCATCTGACCCTCACAACAACTCTGCAAGGTATTACTATCCTCATTTTACAAACAAGGAAACTGAGGAAGAAAGGTCAAGCGACTTACTCAGGATCATACACCTAGTGTCTGAGTCAGGATCTAAATTTGAGCCCTCTTAAGTGCAATATTCTATCCACTGCGCCACCTATCTCTTCTGGACTAGGACCCCCTCTACTATATGAGGTTATTGAACTTTCACTCAAAAGACATTTAAGTAAAGCAGTCTCTGGGAAAAGTCATCCTACCACCTGCAAGGATGACCCATTCCACTTTGCTCTAACTATTGGGATTTTTTTGTTTATACTGTGCTGAAATTGTATTCTCCCCAGCTTCTACTCATTACTTCTAGATCTGCCCCTTGGCATTAAGCAGAACAAGTCCAATCTGTCTTTTCATAGGGTAGCCCTTCAAATTTTTTCTTCTGCAAGCTAAGTAGCCACCATTCCACTGGCTAATTCCTCGCTGGCTTTGTCTTTGGTTTGGTCGACATCCTGGTCATCATCCCTGGGATGTCCTTCCTATAATATAGCACCCATGGACTGTAAGGGCTGCTGCAGATGTGGTCAGATGAGGAAAGAACAAAAGGTCCTCCCCATGACTTGCTCTAGAAGGTGGCAAACAAGCCCCAGCTCCCCCAGAAAATTCTAAAACACGAATGGTTCTCTCTTAAGGAGCCAGTCAGAAAAGAAAAACTGATCAAATATTTAGACTTCTAGTGGTCATATAAATACCACTTGGGGAAGAATTAAAAACATACACAGTGACAGGTAATTTGACAGCACTTCTGAACAATTACCAAGCACCAATTTACACTCCGAGATGAATCAGGAAAATGGATTTCAGGATGTGAGGTGGAGGAGAAGGGGAGGGTGATCAGTCCACAACAAAAGAGCCTTGTTTAGAAAGGGATAATCACAGAACACATTCAGCTCATTGTATTGAGCACACAGGCAATGATTTCACACAAACTACAGAAATCATGAAGTACTTAGCACTCAGTGCCATTACACAGAACCATGGTTTGCCACGAACAATGAAAACGAATAAGTGACAGGCCAGTCTCTCTTTAAGTCCCTGAAACTATAGGGATGGGACCTGTTGAGGAATGGAAGAGGGGGAGCCTGACATATTCAATTAACCTTTTTTTAGGAGTGAAATCTCCATTCCTAGGAACTATGTTTCTTTCCACTCTGGCTTTTTAAAAAACCTAGTTCTGCCTACTATATCCTAATCAATCAAAATATACCCTTCATTTTTAAAAATTTTCCATCACCTTAATTTCCAAATATATCTCCCTCGATAAAGGATGGTTCACTGAAACTAACAAACTTGTCAGTTAGGATACAAGCTCCCTGAGGATAGGGATTCTTCTAATTCCTTATCTTTGTATTCTCAACATGCCTAACACAATGTCTAGCACCGAATCCACTCTTAATAAATGCTTGTTAATTGATTAAACAAGGTTGGCCATAGGAAATGCCACCCCCCCCCACACACACACACAGTTCTCCATCTCTATAAAGTCAGGAGGGAGGTAAATTTGTTCACCTCTGCTCTGGAGCCAAGTCTAACACGTATTTATTGCAAATCTGCTGTGTATCAGGTCCTGTGCTAGGGGACATAATGGTGAAACTGAAGCCATCCTCCTCAGGAGGTTTACATTCTATCAGGGAAATCAATCAGTGACAATATGCCACTGCCATCTGTAACACCCACCTCCAATGGAAAAAAATTGGTCTTTCCAAGGAGATTTTTCCACAATGTAGGCAAAATCTTTTGTCATCTCTCAAACACATTTTCCACATGGCTTTCTTTAGAACACAGCAATCTGGATTTAGAACAGCAATCATAGATTTAGAACTGGAAGAATCCTTATAAGGACTCATGATACTGCCATCCAGCCAAGGCCCTCCATTTTGCAAATATCTTGCAAACTACTCTATTGTCCCACAAATCGCCCTCACACTACAAGCATATGTAAGCTTCCTTCGAATTCCACAGGCCAGCACAGATCTTGGGTTATCTTGGCAAACAAACTGTCCACCTGCCATTCCCACACACACACACACACACACACACACACACACACACACACGGGTTTCAAAATGAAAGCTCACTTCGTACTATGTAAAGATGAAACATTAGCCCTGAGACCCACTAACATTATCATCATTACAAAGCAATGTTTCTCTGCGAGCCAGAAGGAGAGAAATGAGTCAGAACTGGGTATGGTGGGTCAGCAGGGGCCCACCATCACAGCAGCACACAGGGCTAACAACAGAAGTCTAGTCTGCTGTGCATACAAATTACACACCTTCCTTCCTACAGAACAATG
>JAQQSK010014981.1:0-10944 GCA_028658325.1 Potorous gilbertii
CATCTCAAATTACAGGTTTATTTTCCAGTCTCTTTCTTTCTCTCTCTCTTCCCCTTAGGAAAGATTTCTGCTCATGTGTTGTCATTAGCTCCATTACAGAAGGGAAAGTGTGAATGGAAGGAGAAGGCGAAAGCTAACAACTTGTCACCACCACACTTCCCTTTGCCAGAAGCAGCAGTGGGGGGGGGGCAGAGGGGGTGGGAGGGAGCTTAGAAAAGATGGGGGTTGAGGGAGAGGGATGCCCACCTTGGAAGGAACCATCAGGGGCTGCAGGCAAATATTATCCTGGGAAATTGAGAGGATAGGATGGCTGGCTGGGAATGGAGTATCCCAGGGGTATGGAGAATAGAGGAGGGAGGAGGGAGGAAAAAACCCATCACAACTAGATACAGAAAGGAAGATGGATGCGAATATTGATTTACTCTTTAATCTCATCTTGCCTCTGTTCTCTTCTCCTCTCTACTTTCTCCTTCTCCTTCCCTCCTCCCATTTCCCTTCTTCTCTCTGCTTTATTTATTTTTCTATATTTCCTTCTCTATTCCTCAACTTTCCCTTCCTCCTTATGTCTTTTACCTCCTCTCTGTCTCCTCCCCTTTTCCTTCCGCCTGCCTTCTTTGTTGCTAATTTTATGGTTCTGTCTTTCATTTCATCTATCTATCCCTCTTCACTTGTCTCTCTGTCTGTATCCCCTCTGTCTAACTCTGTGTCTCTATCTCTCCATCTTTTTTCCTCTCTTCCCTCATCTCATTTCCTGTCTTCCTCTCCTTCCCCTTTCCTCTTCCTTCCTCACCCTTTCGTCTGATCCTCTGCTCTACACTTATTTCTCCTCCTCTGTCTGACTCTCCCTATTTCCTTTTGTCTTACTCTTCCTTTTATTTCTCTGTCCTACATCTTTCCTTCATCTAAATTGCCCACCAGGCACCTTATTTCTATTCTTGGATGGGAAGCTAGCTCCTTTCCCCAGGACTCTTCTACAAGAAATCTCCCATCCTTTCCCCCAGAGCTTGTGCTGATCTTTCTGCTGCATATCTCTGTAGAAGTCGTGGAAGCAGGAGGGCGTGAGGGAGTTGGCAAGGGACCAATGGAAGAGATAAAAAATGAGATATCACTCCAGGTCAAGAAAGAAAAAGAGAAAAGGAAAGAGGCAGACGGAGACATTCAGAGAGAGAGAGACAGAGACAGAGACACAGAGAAAGATGAAATAAATGACCAGAATGACTATGTATCCTTTTTAAGATGAGAGCAAGCAGCAACAGCCTACCTATCAATGAGAGGGTAGCTTTGTATAAACCATCTCTCCGGAATAGCTGGGTCTGTCTCTTGTAACATATGATCTCCTCCCTCCAGTTAGTTCCTATGATCTGGAAATAGGAGGAAAGTCCCACAAATCTGGGTCTCCATAGTTCAGAAACAGCCCCTCTGGCATCAAGATGGCAACGCCAGAACACCATGCCTGGTGTGACTCCCTCTGGCATCCAAATGCAGCAATGAATAAGTATGAATAAATGAATTAAGAGTTTAACCTGTGGAGCTTGCCCAAACCCCAAATACTAAATAGGAAGAGCTCATGAAATCTGGATATTCTTGAATCCTGGCTCAGATACTTATTGGCTGCATGACTTTGGCCAAATGACTCAACCTCTCTGGGCCTCAGTTTCCTTATTGTGCCACAGAAAATCTTCTTACTAAATGTGGAAAAAACCTAAGTTCTTGGCCTTACCACTTACTGAATATATCCCTGTAGTCATTCTAGGTCTCAGTTTCCTTTTCTGTAAAATGAAAGCTTTGGACTAGTTGACCTTCTGCTTCTGGCATCACACAATATAGTACCTGTCAAATGAGGGTAATAATGCCTGTGCTGTCAATAACACCTGACAGGGTGTTATTGAATAGAGTGTATTGTCAACCTTACAGTGGGATCGAAATATGTTACTTTGATTGTTAGCCTGAATTTGGCTCTAGTACTGTGGTTTCAGGAGACAGTTGAGATTCAAGGAAGCTGGGCACTGGAGGCGGTTTTAACACTTTCATGTTGCATGTTTCTGGAAAAGTCCATTTCTTCCTGTGTAAAATGAAGGGACCAGGGTGGTGTATATGACTTTTAAGGTGACATTCAATGAGACATAAAGACCTTGGTAATATTGGAAACACCTTTCTGTTGAAAGAGAAGGGAGGGGTGACAGAAAGTCAGCAGAAAGCTTTTTTGTAGGGAGTTGAACTGAAGGAAGGGGTGTACTCTACCCAGAAAACCAAGGGGGAGGGAGCTCTAGTCAAAAGGAATCATGTTTTTCACTCTAAATGGATCTGAAAAAATGTTGAAGGGGCAACATACAATGTAAGGGAGCAGCTGGAAAATTATATGGCTCATATTTAATTATGTAAAATCCCATAATCCCTCAGGGTGCACAAAGGACATGGAGTTGTAATTTCTTCTCTCCTGCAATTTTGGAGTCAGTTTATTAAATGACAAAAAGAATAACCCAGCACAAGAAGAAGAGAAATATGTGGTCAAATAGCCAAAGACGATTTTTACAACTTTTGTATTTCTATCTCACACCTTCCCTTCCTCTGTCCCTTCTTGTCTCCTTCACTCCAATACCAGTATTTATGGCTATATGAGTGAAAATTCTGGGCTTAATATTGCATCATTATTCTATAATAATAGAACCTTAGAATATAGAACATGCTATAAGATTGTTAGAACATAGACTGTTAGGTGCAGAAAGGGCCTTTGGGATATAACTTTATAGAGAAAGAAAAAAAATGAGGCTTATACTGGTCCTCTCCCCAAGAGAAACTATTATTCAGGAAGCACTGGTGGCTGTATTTCTTTTGTTTCTTGGGAGACTCCAGGGAAGGGCACAGACTGGTCTTACATAAAGGAGGGTAGGGTTGGAGCTTATTTGCAAACAAAAACCAATTCAAAATAATTTAAGAAGATGTAACTTAGGAAAGGGAATTTCTGAACCATTCCCAAATTCTCTTTTTCTTTTCTGGGTCAAACTCTCAGGATGATCGGAATCATGATGATGATACTTTCACATTTACAAGGCACTTTCCTCATTCACGTAAACCCTATGAGAGAGCTTATAAAAGTATAACCATGCTTATTTGACAAAGGAAAAGCTCACAGGAGTGAAATGAGTTATGTCAGTAGGTCACATAGCTAGGATATGGTAGACCTAGTACTTGGGTCTTATGCTCTTAACTCTAAATTTGACTGTACCATGATCTAGGAGCCCATAGCTATTGGCTCGGCCCCCACCACTATCCAATCATATACTTCTGGTCTGGCTGACTCCTCTGTTCAGCTCAATTCAACTCTGTTCATCTAAGCTCAATTTGGGTTTATTTGTCCATAGACCTTTCCCCTCTGGTTCACTGGGAAAGTACTGCAATGTAGTTTATGGGCTGATCAGAAGATATAGGAGGAGAATCTTGTCTTTGTAGAATTAATATTCAGGAGACTTGAAAGGAATATCTGAGGTTTTCCTAGAGAAGATGGACTGACAGAGAAGCAACATCAATTTTGGGGGGGCTTTGGGAGGGCGGGAACTGAGAATAGCTGGTCACTTAATAGCCAGCATTTATACATAGTGCTTTAAGGTCCAAAAAGCGCCTTACGTTAAGTTGTTTTCCACAACCCTATGAGGTTGGTGCTATTGTTATTTTCATTTTATAGATGAGGAAACTGAGGCTACAGAGCTTAAGTGACTTGTGTAGGGTCGCACACACTAGCAAATGTCTGAGGCAGGATTTGAACTCAGGTCTTCTTGACTGTGGACCCAGTGTTGTCCCTAACCATTGTGTCAGATTTGTAGTAACTGAGTAGACTTGGGGTATTTCTTCATGGTTCTTGCTTCTTAGCCCCCATTCAGGAAACTTGAGAATATCCCTGTGTGTTTATTACCCTCCTGATGGAAATGATTCCCCACTTCTGAGTATATAATACATAGTCTGTCACAGAAAAATGGAGCCAAACTAACCACAGACTTTGAATGCACAGCTATTGGTCTCACAGATTTGCATAAATCATCAGTGATTCACCTATTTAATAGGGGGTTCTTTGACTAAGAACTCCACAGGTTCTTTGTCTGTCTACTGCTTCCTTCAGGTTAGAGGTCATGATTGATGGGGCAAATATGTGTGTGTATGTGTCTCTTGTGCTCTTCTTGAGGCAGTTAGCTAGGACCATGGCTAGAGCACAGGGCCTGAGGTCAGGAACTCCTCAATTTAAATTTGGCCTTAAGACACTTACTGGCTGCATGACCTTGGGCAAGTCACTTCTGTCTACCTCGACTGTAAAACTGGGATCATAGCATCAACCTCCAAGGTTGCTGTGAGGATCAAATGAGATATTTACAAAGGGCTCAGCATAGTGCTGGCACATAGTAGGCTCTATATAATAGTGATGATGATGAAAATTAGTTATCTTCGGATTTCTCATAATGAAGTTCTTCCTGTGTCATGTAGTACTTTCCCTTCAATGCAGCTTCCCCATCAAGATGAGAAAAAGTTGCTCAGGTTCTCTTATCTCAATCTTTTGAAGCCATCTTTCTTGTATAAAAGGAAGGAATAAAGCCTAAAACATTATTCTTATCTCTCTTAGGCAGCTGGTCTTAATGTCTTTGGTGTCATGGTGTATAAAATAAAATATATAAGGTAACAAAGGGAGCCAATTATATTGAAATATAATAAATAAACAAGTTTATCCACCTCAGATTAAGAACACTTCTTTTGGATTCACCTGCTGTCTGCTCTCTCCGATCCTTCCATTTTTTTCCTGCCATCTCTCTTTTACCAGTCTCAAGAGTTCCCAGTTCCCTCTCTGGTCTTCTGGCCATTCCCCTGTATGTGCTCCTACAGACTACTGCGGTTCTTCTGGATGCCTGGACTTCCTCTTTTGCAGATCGCACTTGTATTCTTTTTAACACTTTCTGCCCATAGGTCATGGATGGGAATATGCCACAGCATCCTTGCCTCCCCCATGGGTACCACCATTACTTTCTGGGACACCCTCAGACTTAATACATCATTGCACCTAGGCTCTCAACCATAACAGCGTTACCATTATTAACTGAACACTTGTGTTAGGAATCCATTTCTCTGTGCCAAACCGCTCTTTGGTCAATTGTAGACCCAATCCATTGTCCATCTGCAGCAACCCAGATACTTGTAATGAGACACATAGTAAACTGGTCATCTGACCACGCCATATTCTGAACAAGTTTGGGTTGTTGTTGCTTTTTCTTTTTTTTGCACTAAATTTTTTTCACATATATTTCTAGACTGATTTATTTGAGTAAACATGAATCACATTGAGGAAGTTTTATGTTACTTATTCTTCCTAGGCCTCAGTTTTCCCACTGTAAAGTGAAGCAGCTAACTATTGGGCCTTTCAGGCGAGCTTACAATTCTAATGTGTTCTGATTTTGTAAAGGTGAGACAGAGAAATAACAAGAAAAAGACAATTGGCTCATCCAGCAGCTGGTCCCTTGTCATCCTGACCCCATCTTTCCTATTTCTGATGTGCTTTTTTGGCTTCCTACCCTGCTTTTAACTCAACTGATTTTTGTCTGGGTCTTTTGTTTGTCTGTTTCACCACCACATTTACTTGACATTTCAGTCAAATCTCCTGTTAGGATGCAGCCTAGACACATCTTTTAAAGTTATTCCCTGCATGGTTGGTCCTCTATTCCTTTACCCAACCAAGTCTGACCCCTGACCTAGTCTTCCCTCATGGCCCTAAGGGAATCTGACATCCTTAAATAGTTGTTTCTTGTCTTATCTCCCTAGTTCTCACTCCAAGTCTATGTGAACTCATATCCTGGCTGTGGTGTCTACTATTTCAGTGACCATGGGCAAATTATGTAGGTTCCTTGATCTCCCTTTTCTTTAGCTCACAGCACCCATCTCACTAGGTTGATGTAGAGACCGTGTCTTGTAAACCTTAAAAGTGTTTTTATAAGGGTGAGCTATTGCTAATTTATGATGGATAGATATCATCTTTTCCTCCGATATTACCTAGGCATCAGCAGCTGAGGGATGGAAATATGAGAGGAAGTAGCCAGGTGACCACAGGTCTGGATGTTCAGACTTTTGAAGCAAAGCTATATAAATATGTGTCAGGCAAGCAGGAGAGGGGGAGACTAAGGGGAAATTCATAAGAAATCTTTCCATTTATAAAGTAATAAGAGAATGTAAGCTTTCTGAAGGCAGGCAATGTTTGTCATTCTTTGTCTTTGCAGCCCTAACAAGACAGTCAGTCAGTCATTAATAAGCATTTATGAAGCACCTACCTACCCTGCAGGATTATTGTAAAGGTCCGATGAGATGATAATTATAAAGCATTTAGCACAGTGCTAACCTGGGGACACAAGGGAAGGCAAAAAACAAACACCACAAGAACCCTGCTTTCAACGAGCTCACTCCATGCACACAGTAGGCCCTTAAGAAATGATTTTTTGAAATGAATGAAGTTGGGTAGAGAATTATTGCTATTTATTCTCTTCTTTCTTTTTTTCTTTTTGAAAATTATTTATTTATATTTAACATTATTTTAAAAAACAATTCTGAGTTCCTAATTCTCTCCTTTCCTTCAACCCTTCTCCCGTCCATTGAAAAGATGAGAAATGATGACACTATATCCCTGGGTATTCTCTCTAGCATTGACTATAGCTTCTCTCATACATCCATCTCCTTGGTCCAAGAAGGGGATTCAAAATATTCTTTTTTCCTTGCTACCACTTCCAGACTACCTTTGTGTCCATTACTCAACAACCTCTCCTCCTTGGAGTTTACTCTATCAAAATTCATCATTGAATTCAGAAGATGGTAGCTGTTGTCTCCTTACCTCCAAGTCATTCTCTCTCATTTCTCAAGCCAGTACTTGACTCACCCTCTTTCTCTGTTCCCCAACTTCTGTCCTTATACTAGGGGATTTCAATATACATGTGGATATTCTCTCCAGCATTCCAGTTCCTCATTCCCTTGACCTCTCCTTACCTCATTCATTTACAGGAATGGTCATATCATAGATCTCACCATCATCCAGGAATATTTCACTTCCATTACCATATCCATCTGTTCAGTGGCTTATATGACAGTATGTTGTGGGAGACAGAACAATGATCTTTGGGTCAGAAGACCTGGATTTAGGTTCTGGTTCTCACTCCCACATGCTACGCAGCTATGAACAAATTCCTTACCCTCTAAGTCTCAATGTCTTCTCACTTCAAAATGGTGGTAGCAATTTTTTCACGATGAACCTCTCAGGCTTGTTGTGAACTGTAAAGCACTGTGGGAATGTCAGCTGTTATCACATGAAGTCCTCCCTGGAGGCAGGGTAAAAGGCTGAGTGACCTTTTGCGCTTGCTTCCAATTCTCTGACTCTCTGATAATCTTCCTGAAGCACAAAGCAGAGAAATCCTTGTGCTGGCAGCTGAAATCTTGATGCTGAAGGATGAACTTTTCAATCATTTTAATTCCATATTGATTGTTTAAAAGTTGTTCTTTTCATACGGTTTCATAGTTGAGCAGAAATTGACTGTATAAGAGGTGACACTTCACACTGAGCAGTATTAATGAGATGTAGTCTTTGGAGATGTGTGGTTCATGAAGGCCAAGCTTGGAGTGTATCTCTCTGAAATCATTTGAGAACTGATAAGTAATTGAAAACTTCCTAGGATTTGTGTGTTTCTTCTGCTACAGCTTACTGGATGATGTGAGATCTTGATTATAATGTAACAGATAAATATTTTTACAGCAAATGACAACATCTCCTCAGGGGCTTTACTGTCTAAGAGGGGCTTGGAGGGAAGTCTAAAAGGGAAAATTGGCCAGCTTACACAGTCGATGTTTAATAAATGTTTATTGAATTGATGTGGGCAAAGAATGAGTAATAAACGCTTCCCTTTCATTGGTCCTAGTTGGTAGCCGCTTCCATGATACCCAGAATTGTGCTAGATTGAAGAGACAGAAAGACAAAAAAAGAGACTTTTCTGTCTTCTTGGAGTGTATATTCCCATGGGAGTGGGGATGGGATACACTATATCTGTAGATAAATTAAAGTACATGTATAAACAAAGTCATTTCAGCCAAGGAGAGAGTACAGTTTGGGGAGAATCAGGAAAGACCCCATGTAGGAAGTGACACCTAAGATGAGTTGACAAGAGCTAGAGATTCTAAGCAGGCAGGTGAGGACGAGCATCCCAGATTTAGGAGAGCATAAGGAACACCTTTTGGACAGGGAATTTACAATTTCAAGGTTGGCTGTTTCCCTGTGCCCTATTAGAAAACAATGTCCCCAGGACAACAAAGTGATATTAATATCCACAGCCTACATGTTTTGCTTCCCAGAAAAAGTTTTATCTCATTAGTCAGATGAAAACTTCTGAACTTGGTAAGTCTCTGTGATAGACTTCAAGTAAATCATGATCTTATTTATAGCTCCCTGTCTTCCAGAAACTTAGACGGCAATATGTTATTTGGCTCATAAAGAAAAAAAAAGAAATGGCACCTCTATCTGCTCTGTAACTAATTAGGGAGACTCCCAAACTGTAGCTAATTCAAGACGCTGAAATATGCAGCTGAATATTATACACCAGCCAGGAGCTGTTTCCGAACAGTTACACAGTGGCACGGTCTCCCGCAGCTGTGATACTCAGATTTCACATTAAGTCAAACAATTATTTTGACGGGTTGAGTGAGTCTCCGAAAGCCCCATTATAATAAAATCCTTCAATTACCTCAAGGAGGATGTTGGACTCAATGTGCAAGACAAGGCGATGTCAGATGGCTTCTCCTCAGCTGGTGCAGGGTGTTAAACTACTCCTGGGTTTCACCAGATGTGATTCCAGAGTCCAGATTTGATTGTTTCAAGGCATTGGTGGTGACAGCTCTAAATTACGGGATGGAGAAGGCAAATCATATCCCAGCTTGTTAGAACTGACTATATTTCAGAACACAGGAAGTCATGTATATGGTTCTAAAAGTTGGGTATGCTTAGGATCCTATAAGCAGAGGGTCCCCCCTCCCCAAGAGGAGACCTTGGAGTAAGCATAACAGATATTTAGACATTGAGATAATAGAATGCTGGAGTTTGAGGGGATTGTAGAACTTGTTTCTTTATAGAATGTAGAGCTGGAAGACTTTGGAGAAAATCTTGTAAATCTCTTCCCCCTCTCATTTTACAGATAAGGAAACTGAAGCACAGAGATGCTAACTCAGCTTAATTCAGTTCAGTAGGAATTTGATTGACTTCTGTGGGTCAGGTACCATGCTTAGACATTGAAAATACACAGACAAGTCTAAAACATATGCTTCTTTCAAGGATTTTACCTTTTCCCAGGGATTAGGTGTTAAGCGTTGACCAAAATCATCCAAACAGTAGACTGCAAGAGGCAAGATTTGAACATTGTTCCTTTGATTCCTTATAGAGAGCTTTTTCTACTACACTCTTTTGCTGAAGTACCTTAGTTTACAGAGGAGGAATGTGAGACCCAGAGAAGGAAGTGACTTGCCTAGTCACATAATGAGTTCATGTCTCATCTGGACCTAAAACCCCTGACTGAACTGCACAGTACTTCCTTTTGAAAGACCCCTAAAATTCACTCCCTCCCCCATTTACAAACAATACTGGTTTAAATTTAACCCTTTTAAATTAAAATTTAAGTCAATTAACTAATTAGGAAAATGGAGAAGCCTGCTTGGAGAGTAAGTTATAGAGAGAGCTCTAACCATTTGTCTTCTTTGTCTCTCTTGGATTCATATACCATCTAAGCAGCCTTGTTTGTCAGAGAAACTGGAGACTTGACAACTTTGAAATGGACAGAAGATATTTAAAAATATTTGTGTATATATCTATATACATACCCATACACATATACTTATATGCATTCACAAATGTATATACATACATATATACATATATGTGTGCATATACACACAGTGACAGACATGTTTGTGTATACAGGAACATGTACATATGTGTGTACACATAATTATATAATTATATGTATATCTATGTTGTAGAAATACACACACATACACATATATGCATATATTTGCTTTGTATGCCATTGCCTGGTAAGACCCTCTTCATTATGTTGGCATTAAGTGCCTGGGTTAAAATGATGTGACCTGGGACAGAGCCAAAGTGGCAGAGTAGAAAGATACAGATATGGAGACTCTCCCCACACAGCCCATAAAATTTCTGTAGAGAGGGACTCTCAACAAATTCTGGAGCAGCAGAAGTGGAGAGCACAGTGAAGGAGATTTCCAGCCCAGGGTGACCTGAAAGGCCCATGGGAAATGTATGTTGCATGGGGCATGGAGCAGAGCCCAGCCCAACCTTGGCCACACGCGTGGCTTGCGAACAGTCCTCAGGGGTGGAATCTCCAGATGCAGCAGCAGCGGGTTCGCAGATCCCTCAACCCACAGGTGCCAAAGGTCAGTGATAGGTTTTTTCAGTTTTCCAGGAAGGGAGAAGTGCCTTCCCATAGCTCTGGCCTCAGACAGCAGCCCACAGAGACAACATTGGCAGGCACAGCAGCTGCATTCATTGTTGGAGCATAAAAACCCTGGGGGCAATGAGGAGCTGATACTTGGCTGGGCCCTGTGTGGAGGCCCTGTGGGAGCTGGTCTTTGCCTGGTGGCCCTGCCTGTCCAGCTTATCTGAAAATCAGCCCCCAGTGCTGACTTGGCAGAACTGGAGGACAGGTGACTGTGGAGAGGTAACTGCTAAGATTCTGGGCACAAAAATCCCTCACTGTGCCCAGACCAGTACATGCTTGATTGTGCCACCTTGGAGGAACTGATATCTTACAGGTCCCCAGAGTATACCCTACTCTTGACAAAGGACCAAAAAGTCAAGTAACTGGTTGGAAAAATGCCCACAAAAGGGAAAAAAATAAGACCATAGAAGGTTACTTTCTTGGTGAACAG
>JAQQSK010014982.1:0-10943 GCA_028658325.1 Potorous gilbertii
CATGCTTTTCTTGCATTTCTCTCATTTCTTTTCCCAGTTTTTCCTCCACCTGTCTAACTTGATTTTCAAAATCCTTCTTGAGCTCTTCCATGGCCTGAGCCCATGGGATACCCATTTCAGATGTTTGGGATACAGAGGCCTTGACTCCTATGTCTTTACCTGATGGTAAGCAGATCTCTTCCTCGTCAGAGAGGAATGGCACAATCATCTTCTCAAGAAAATAACCTTCTATGGTCTTAGTTTTTTTCCCTTTTCTGGGCATTTTCCCAGCCAGGTACTTGACTTCTGAGATTCCTCTCCACCCCTGGTCTAGGTCTGCCCAGCTAGTGCTTGGGGTCTGAGATTCAAATGCTGCTCCCCAGCCTCAGGGCTTTTGGTGGCAGGCCTGGCTGCTATTCAATGGGAGCTTATCTGCTGGTTGTAAGGTGGGGGCAGAGCCGCCTCCCAGGCCCAGTTCTCTCAGGGGATTTATGCAGAGACCTTTTGTAATGGAGCTGCTGCAGAGCTCTTGCCTGTTCCAGGAGCCTGTGGCCACCATGGCACCTCCCGAGGGGGTCCAGACAAGTCCCGGAGATACCCCGCTCCCCTCTCAGCCCGTCTCTCTCACTGACCTGTGAATCTGGGTTGAAGGGACCTTCCAGCCGCTGGAGATTCCGGTCCCTCAATCCTGCTTGGATCTGCTCGCTCCTCTCAGTGCCGCGTGGCCACGGCAGGGCAGGGGAGGCCTCCGCTCCCGTTTGGGGCTCAGTGGACATTTGGGGTCGGTTTTTCACGGCTCTCTGCAACAGAAATCTCCTTCACTGTGTTTCTGCGCGGCTTCCACTGTTCCAGAATTTGTCAGGAGTTATTTTTAGAGGAAATCCGTGGGCTGTGGGTTCGGAGCTAGCAAATGTGAGTCTTTCTACTCCGCCATCTTGGATCCGCCCCCATTTGCATTTCTTCCTTTGAATGCTGCTTGTTAGTTTCTTTTGAGCACTTGTCTTTTGAAGACAGACTGTAGATTTTAAAATGATTTATATCAACTACTTTTAGATTTTGAATATCATAAGGTTACTAGCAATATTTAATACAAAGTTTTCTTTTTTCTCTAGTCCATTTAATTTCTTTTGGGTTATAAATAATTTTTATTTGTGTACAAGTTTTAACATTTTCTATAATTGATATTTTAATGTATTTTTCCTATATATTTCCCTATATAATTTCCTACCATCAATAATATAAATAACAGAACATTTCTATTTTTACCAAGAAACTTCTAATGTTTATATTATTGTCTGATTAAAAGATGGGGGCTTCTCTGAGTCTATTTTGTCCATCTATTTCATGTTATTCCTAAGGAAAATGGAGCCCCAAAGTTGAAGTAACAGGGTCATACCTCTTTAGCTCAAAGGACATCAGATTCACCTAGTTCAATTTCTTTATTTTACAAACCGGGAACTGTGACCCATGTTGACTAAGTGACTTGTCCAAGGTTATATTGGCAGTAAGTGGAAAATACAAGATTTGAAGTCATGTCCTGTGACTCCAAATTCAATTTTCTTTCTATTACATGGCACTGGTTCCCTTTGGGATTCTTTGTATGATATTTTATAAGATACTGGTCTAACCCTATTTTCAAACCAGGCTTCTTTCTAGATTTTTTTCAGTAGTTCTTGCTGAATAACATGTCCCTTTCCTAGTAGCTTGTATACTTGGATTTTTCAAATACCCATCTTCTATATATATTTATTTCTAGGCCTTTTTTTTAGTCTCTTTCACTAAATTACCTATTTTTTAAATCCAGTATCAGTTTCTATAATTACTACTTTGTAATATAATTTGAGATCTGGTAATGCCAAGTTCTTTACCTTACTACTTTTTGCGTTGTATTCCTGGACATTCATGACTTTTTATTCTTCCAAGTTAATTTTGTTACTCTGTCCAATTTTTAAAAATGTTCCTTTGACATTTTGATTAGTTCAATACTAAATCTGTAGAAAAGTTTAAGTAGTTTTCCAATGTGTACTGTATTAACACCTCCTAGTCATGAATCTAGGCTATCTCTCAAATTATTTGTAACTTATT
Organism: Potorous gilbertii; assembly: GCA_028658325.1. NCBI lineage: Eukaryota > Metazoa > Chordata > Mammalia > Diprotodontia > Potoroidae > Potorous > Potorous gilbertii. The sequence goes on from JAQQSK010014982.1 coordinate 2,065, forward strand.
TTATTTCCATAAAAACTGTTTTACAGTAAATTTATATCACTGAATACGTATTAGCCTACCAAGACATTTGATTGCATTTACCTAAGCCTTGTGTGTGTCTTGGTATGGTGATTCCCAGATTTTTAAAGTATTTTGTTGTTATCTTAAATGGAATTTCTTTTCCAGCCATTTTCTCTGGAATTTAGGTGGTAACATATAGAGAAGTTGATTAATTTTATGGATTTATTTTATATACTGCTATTTACCAAACCAATTGATTGTCTCAATTATTTTTCCCCTATAGGTCTTCCAGGGTTTTAAAAGCAAATCATTATATCACTTGTAAATAGAGATAATTTCTGTCCTTATTACCTGTGCTTAATTCTCTAATTTACTTTTTCATATCTGATTATTATAACTTCCATTTATAGCACTAGGTTAAAAAATAAAGTAAACCATAAACATTCTTATTTTATCCCTGATCTTATTGGGCAACACTTCAGTGTGTCTCTGGTATCTAAAAGCCTATCTCTTGCTTTCAAAAGGGTGTTCATCATATGAAATAAAATTTCATTTCTCTGATTTTTTAGTGTTTTTAAACAAAAATGACTGCTGCATATTGTTGAATGAATTTTCTCTATCTTGTGGCAATCATGTGATATTTACTTGAGATTTGAGATCTACAATGTACTATCTATATCACCTGGGACCAGTTACAAACTCATTGGACTTTAACTTCATCTTTAAAATGAGAGGGATGAACTAGATGACTTCTGATAAGGAAGACAGAGAAGGGGAATAAGCATTTATTAAATGTTTACTATGTGTCAGCTGTGCTAAACACTTTACAAATACTGGTTTATTTGAAGTATCATCCAATATGAAATTTATGATCCTATGGACATATTGTCATCTCCAGCAATTTTATTAATTTTGAAAATATTACTTTTTAGCTTGTGATTTTCTCTTTTATATTGTGCAATTCACTTTTTGAGTTCTATATTTCCATTTTCTTTTATTCCCCATGATGTCAATTGCTTTAAATTCTTCCAACTTCTGTTGTAAACTATCAGTTCTCCTTTTGAGCTTTACAATAATAGCTTTAATTTTGATCCTGCCTCTTCATTGTTTCTATTGGTTTCTTCCTCTACCCTACCCCACCAGGAGCTGACCATTCTTCTGTTTATTCTATTCCATTTTCTTGGTTTTTGGTTATAAGCATTATAGAATTATTTTCTTCTGGAGATTTTCTTTCCTGGTATTTTTATCTCATATTGTGTCTTGGTTACAATTATATCATTTGGGGGTACTTGTTTCTTCAGTATCTCTGCTGCTTCTTTTTCACCAATGCCCTTCCCTTCCATCTTATTGTACTTGTTTTTATTTGATTTGGTGTGTGTTTGCTGTTTTAAGATGATAAGCTTGTCTACAATATCTCAATCTGCTTTCTTGTTGGAAATCCCTCTAAGAATTTTTGAAAAATTAGAACTTCTCAGAGTTGACTCATATGACTTAAAAACTTCTTTCTCAGTGGTGAAATCACCTCTACAATAGTCTATTTTAAAGTGATTATTCATATTTCCACCCCTATGGTTGACAGAACCCAGAGTTCTATTTTCAACACTATTTCTCTTCTTCCCTTCCTCTCCCTATCTTTACTTCCCTTCCCCTCCCATTTTTCTTCTCTCTCCCTCTCCCTTTCCCTCTTCAATGGATTCATATACCCTTTCTAAGCACTTAACTCCCAAATCTATATACTTAGCTCTACCTTTTCTCCTGTACTCCAGTCTTGCATTTTCAATTGTCTGATAGACATCTCTATTGGGAAGATCTATAAGCATCATTAATTCATCTTTCTTCTTATCTTGCCTACTTCTTTAGAGGATCCAACCATCCTAATTACACTAGCAACTAAGGCGTTAGTTATCCTTAACTCTTTACTCCAATATCCTAACAGAAAATTCATTCATATTCCATCTTGTCACAAATCTCACATAGTTGTAACCTCTCTACCCACAATACAACTACTCTAATTGAGGCCTTCAGCATCTCTTGCCTGTACCATTGTAACAAACTCCTAATTGGTCTCGCTGCATCCAATTTTTACTCTCTTAAATTTGTCTCCTACACAGAAGCCAAAGAAACTTTCCTAAAACATGGGTCTGATCATGTCATAGCCCTGCTCAAGAAGTAAGTGACTCTCACTTGCCCCCAGGTAAGTCTGACATTTAATTCCTGTTTGGCATTTAGTATTCTTCAAAGTCTGACTCCAAATTATTCTTTTTTTAGATCAAATGATACATATTTATTTATATGTCATTCTAAGATGATTACATGACACCCCCCCCAATTCCTTGTTCTAGTCAAACTGACTTTCTTGTTCTCTCTATAAGGGTGGGCTCTATAACGTTCCATTTCCTTCTCCCATACCTTTGCAGACACAGGCTGTGTCCTATGCCTTGAATGCTCTTTCCTTACCCCTAATCTTGGAACTTTCAGTTCCTTTCAAAGTTCAACTTAGATGCCTACTGCTACAACAGACATTTACTGAAACTAATTTACTGTTAATGCTTCCCTTGAAACCACATAGTATGCAATTTTGGTATATATGAGTATATATGTGTGTATTTGCATGTACATATACACACATACATATATAAATATATGTATCTCTCTCTCTCTCTCCCCTCACTCTGTCTCTCTCTGTCTCTTTCTCTATGCACATGTCTTTCTTCTCTCTACCCCATCTTGTAGAAGATAAGGAAGGGCATTGAGGACTGCTTCATATTTATTTTTGTCTTTGCATTCCCATCACGTTCCTAGCACAAAGTCAAGCACATAGTAGGCACTTAATAAACTGTACTTATTTGAATCTTCTCTAATGATCACTTTTGTTGATCAGGACTTTACTGCTTCATAAATCAGCTTAGCCTATTGTTGGGAAATTCTAATTATTAGGAAGTTCTTAATTATATGGGATCTAAATTTGCTTCACCATAACCTTCATTTACTAGTTTTACTTTTGCCCAGTGAAGTCATATATATTATATTCCTCTCCCTATAGGACAGTATATAACTGAATATATTTTTTTATCATGGCTCGAAAGAGAAAGGATATGGGAAAATACTTCCACACTACATTTTTGCAGAGATCAGAGGCTCACGTGTTGCGTATTTTCACAGTTTTGGACCTATTGAACAGGTATACCCTTTTCATCACCCTCTTCTTTCTTATTTTTTTCATCTTAAAATGTACCACTTGTTATATGGGATGACTCATTAGGAAGGGAAAGGAAAGAAAAGGGGAAAACTATGGTAATGTAACAAGAAATGCATCAGCAAAAAATTAAACAAACAAAAGATTAGTATAGCTACTAAAAAAGAAGATAACTATCCATGTACTCTTTAATACTTTTCTTCTCCAGATTAAAATTCATTCAACCTAACTATTATCCCTATAAGATAATTTCAAGATGCTTAACTAAAAATTATAAAATGCGATTACCACCATTGTAGTAGAAGGAGTAGGAAGAGAGCATTTAGGGATTTTTTTTTTACAGACTAAGTCACCTCTTTCTTATCCTCTTCTTGCCAAGATGGAAAGGTTTGTCAAAATTTTCTGGCCCTCTAATCTAATCATTCCTCATATCTCTATGAAGCCTTAGATGAAACCTCTGCTTGATCATTTCATAAAAGTTGAGTTTCAGAGGATATGTTTTCTTTTCTTTTTCTAAAAAATTAATTAATTTATTTTCAGTTATCAACATTCACTTCCATAAGATTTTGAATTTCAGATTTTCTCTCCATCTCTTCCTTTCCCCTACCCCAGGACAGTAAGCATCCCTAACACCTCATTCCCCAATCTGCCCTCCCTTCTACCTCGCCTCCCTTCTCCCATCCCTCTCCTCTCTATTTCCTGTAGGGCAAGATAAATTTTTATTCCCCATTGCCTGTGCAATTTATTTCCTAGCTGTATACAAAACCAATTTATAACATTCATTTTTAAAGCTTTGAATTCCACATTCTCTCCCTTCCACCCTCCCTATCCACCTTCACTGAGAAAACAAGCAACTCAATATGGGTGAGATGTGTACTCATGCGAAACACTTCCATAATAATCATGTTGCAAAAGACTTACCATGTTTCCCTCTATCTTGTCCTGCCCTCCATTTATTCCATTCTCTCCCCTGACCTATCCCCCACGATAGTGTTTGCTTCTGATCATCGCTTCCCCCAATCTACTGTCCCTTCTATTATCTTCCCTCCCCTATCCCTTTCCCCCTTGCCTTCCTGCAATGTAAGATAGATTTCCATAAACAATTGAATCTGTTATTACCTCCTAAAAACAAATCCAATGAGAGTAAGATTCATTCATTCCTTCTTACCTCCCTGCTCTTCCTTTCTATTAGAAAAGCTCTTTCTTGCCTCTTTCATGTGAGATGCTTTACTACATTGTACCTTTCCCTTTCTCTTTCTCCCATTACATTCCTCTCAACACTTAATTTTATTTTTTAGGTATCTTCCCTTTGTATTCAGCTCCCCTGTGCCCTCTGTCTATATTGATGTCTATCTATATCTATATCTGTCCACATACATACACATATATACACATATATATTTAAGTGTATATATTACATATAAACAAGCCTACATACACATAAAATATATATCCACATCCACATCCTGATATATGTACATATATGTGCATGTATATATTCATATGCATACATACAGATGCAAATATGTGTGTGTGTGTGTGTGTGTATGGAGAGAGAGAGAGAGAGAGAGAGAGAGAGAGAGATCTCATGAGTTACAAATATCATCTTTCCATGTAGAAATGTAAGCAGTTCAACTTTAATGAGTCCCTTATGGCTTCTCTTTCTTGTTTACCTTTTCATGCTTCTATTGATTCTTGCATTTGAAAGTCAGATTTTCTACTCAGCTCTAGTCTTTTCAACAAGAATGCTTGGGGGTCCTCTATTTCACTGAAATTTCATTTTTCCCTGAAGTATTTTAACCAGTTTTTTCTGTATGGGTTGTTCTTGGTTTTAATCCTCTCTCCTTTGAGAGAGCTATTCAAAACCCTCTGATCCCTTAGTGTAGAAGCTGCTAAATCTTGTGCTATCCTGATTGTGTCTCCACAATACTTGAATTTTTTCTTTCTGGCTGCTTGTAATATTTGACTTGGGATCTCTGGATTTGACTGAAACTGAAAACTAGGAATTTTCCTTTGGGGATCTCTTTCATCAGGTGATCAGTGGATTCTTTCAATTTCTATTTTACCCCCTTCTTCTAGAATATAAAGACAGTTTTCCTTGACAATTTCTTGAAAGAGAATGTTTAGGATCTTTTCTTTTTCATCATAGTTTTAAATCATCTCTCATGGATCTATTTTCCAGGTCAGATATTTTTCCAATGAGACATTTTACATTGTCTTCTATTTCTTCATTCTTTTAATTTTGTTTTATAATACCTTTATTTTTTACAAAGTCATTAGCTTCCATTTGCTCCATTCTAATTTTGAAGGAATTATTTTCTTCAGTGAACTTTTGGACCTCCTTTTCCATTTGAACAATTCTATTTTTTAAGGTATTCTCTTCGTTGACTTTTTGGATCTCTTTTGCCATTTGGTTTACTCTATTTTTAAATGTGTTATTTTCTTCAGTGTTTTTGGGGCATCTATTGGCTCATTTTTCATGATTTTCTTGCATCACTCTCATTTCTCTTCTCAATTTTTCCTCTACTTCACTTATTTGATTTTCAAAATCTTTTAAAGCTCTTTCATAGCCTGAGAGCATTTTATATTTTTCTTGGAGGCTTTGGATGTAGCAGCCTTGACCTTTCTGTCTTCCTCTGGTTGTATGCTTTGATCTTCCTTGTTAAAAGAAAATACCTTTTCACCAGGAAAGTAACCTTCTATAGTCTTATTTTCCCCCATTTGGGCATTTTCTTAGCCAATTACTTGACCTCTAACCTTCTTGTTAAATGGAGGGTGTACTGCTCCAAGTTTCAGGGGCTTTGTGCAGCTGCTTTCAGAGAACTCTCCAGGGACCTACAAATTCTTAGCTCCTTCAAAGTGGTATGATGAAAAGAAAGGTATTTACTTCTCTCTTGGCCTGCACTCTGGTCTGTGAGCAACCACAAGCACTCTTTTCTGCCCTGGATTTGTGAGCATGATTCCTTCTTCACAGCTGCCACCAGCTCTGCCATGCTAGTGTTCCTCCTCAGTCCAGGACCACCATCCAGGACTCAACTCATATCAGAAGCTCAATTTCCTCACTTTCTGTAGGGTGAGTGCTCCAGAAGCAGCCAGTAGCTGCAGCAGTGGATGTTTTCTCCCTGGGGCTGGGGCTACAGCTAGGGTCAGACCATGTTCCTCTCTCATCCAGGTGAGAGAGCTTCCCCACTGACGTTTGAAGCTGTCTTTGGTGCTTGTGAGTTGAAAAGTCTGGAAATAATAGCACAGTGATTCAGCACCCTGAAGCCTGCGCCAGTCTGGTCTATGCCAGCATGGCCCATGCTAGACTGTGCTCTGCTCAGAGCCAGTTGCATTAGACCTCTCCTGTCAGTCTTCCAGATTGTCTTAGGATGGAAATCTGTTTCAGTCTGTCATTTTTGTGGTTTCTTCTGCTCTAGAATTTGTTCAGAGTCACTTTTTATAGGTATTTTGAGAGGTTGAGGTGGAAAGCTCTGGCAAATTGCTGCTTCTACTCTGCTGTCTTGGCTTTGTCCCCAGGATATCTATTGTCCCAGGAAACTCTGCCAACCTTTAATAACTTGAATTTAAACTTGCCTCTGAAGCTCATTACCAGTGTGACCCTGGGCAAGTCATTCACTCTTCTCTGGACCTCTATTTCCTCATATATCCCTGCAAAAAGAAGAGGCTGGACAAGGCAGCTTCTGATGTCTCTTCTAGCTCTTAATCTATGAGCCTACGAATGAGTCTTATAAGTGTGTGGTTTTTTGTTTTATTTTGTTTTAGATATAATGCACCTCCACCACCACCTAGTCTGCCTTTAGAAACAGGCCTCCAAAAACTATAGCCTCAAAATGAATTGATCAATGGAAAAATCATATCTTTCAAATTTGATTTCAATCACTTTGTTTTCCAATTCCTTGTTGGGTAATTTAAAATACTTAGCAAAATCAAACAATAGCAAAACATCCATATTCTTTCTTGAGAGTTTGTGGTGTATGATCTTCATTTCTCAAAAGTCCTCAAAGTGTATCTTTTCCTTAAACTCTCATTATAACTAAGAACATGAAAAACTTTTCTTCCTTCTTTATTTAACATAATTCTGACATCCTTGTGTTTCCAAGAAATGATACCTATGAACTTTCTCTGTAGGGAGAGACTATATCACACATATATTATCCAGAGATACAGTGGCATATACTTTTAAAGATGTTTCTCCTTTCCTTCTCTCAATCTCCCCACCCCCTACTGCCTTAAAATATCTTAATAGTAATCCATGTTTATGGTAGCTGGATGCAGTATCCATCTGCTCCTTGCTGAAAAAAAATATTACCTATATTCTCTACTTGGATGTTTCTTGTATAGCATCAATGAACTATCATCTTTCTTTTAACATGTTGCATACTAAAGATCAATGAACCTTTAGATCAATGGGAAGATTATCAAAATTTTGAGAAGGGTAGCTATAATGGGAACATAATGTAATCACAGAGGTGAAATGATCTACAGAATAAAGCATCCTTTTGAACTGGTTTGAAGATCATGTGTAAGTACCCTCAAAATTAGGTCACTTCTCATACTCATGAGAAAAGGAAAGGATAGAATTGACTCTACATTTTTTTCCATTCTATTATATGTTTGGGAAAAGCTAAAGAACTCCACTGGGATTCTTGGTTTGGTGATGTTGAACATCTAGCAAGAACACAAGTTAAATGGAAGGAAATGACCTTTCAAAATACGTGTATACACACAGAGATTGTGAAGCTTTTCTTGGTCTGTGGTAAAGTTAAGTTCCAAATAAATAATTCATATGCAAAACAAATATGGCATTCCTGTATCTCTAGAGAACAAAAGAATGTATTTACTAGTGTGTGTGCTTTGAACATGGAAGAGATTTTTGGTTTCAGGAAGACCTGGCATAAGATGATAAAGGAGAACCATTTAAACCTCCAGGAAGCTTTCCTTTTTGGATTCTGAGTTCTGAAAAATGTGGAACATCCACTTCTTTTCATTTCATTCTGTTACACTTGATTGTATAACTGCCTCACTGTCCATTCACACCCTGCTGTATTCAGTTCTCTCAGACCTTAGGATAGGTGACATTAGGATAGATGCATAAGAGCCCAAGAACATAATTTTGTAAGTACATCTAACTCTAGGGAGGGTCACTGGGAACTTCACAGAACACCAGGCTCTTTTTTGGCTGCAGAGAATTACAGCATCATTGTTGTAATTCCAAATCCCAAGCCATTTGAAAGTAATATAATTGAAACTTATAAATGCTAGATTAGCAAAGTAATACTTTGAGATTACAAACTAGTGCAATTGAGTTATTTTTTAAAATCTGTGTTTTTTTGTGACTTGCAAATGTTTAACCTTTGGCCTCTGGGTGTGAGGAGGGTATAAGAGGTGTGTGTGGGAGGACAGGGATATAAAACACACACATACAATATTAATAACAACTAGAAGCAACATTGTATAGTCAGTGGATAAGGAACTGGTCTCAAAGATATGGGATCAAGAGTCCTGCCAAGAATACATATTGTTTGCGTGAACCTAGAAAGTCTTTAGCTTCTTACTGCTTTAAACAATTCTCTAGGATTGTAAGTCTTGATGAAAGTGCTGATCTGCATTGATAGAAATCTACTACTACTACCACTACTACTGCTACTACTACTACTACTACTACTACTACTACTACTAC
>JAQQSK010014983.1:0-10943 GCA_028658325.1 Potorous gilbertii
CTCTGTGATTAGTAGTAAGTTAGGTTTCTGTACAAGCAGGAAGAAATAAGGGTAAAGGAAGGTGGGAACAAGGGAGAGATCTCCAGAAATTGTCCTCACGGGACACCAAAATGCACGACCAACTCCTCTTTTGCGTCGACCCGGATCTGAGAAAGTGCACTGTACGCATAAGCAGCTATTCTGGAGACCTAAAGTTACAAGAAAAAGGCAGTTACAAAAATACAAACAAATACTGTCTGGTAGAGTAGTGAATGAAACAACCTAAGACACATGAGAAAAATACTGGGGCAGGGATTGTTTCCAAAAAGAAAAAAATAAAACGAGGGGAGAGGGGCAGGGTATAGTGTAGCCAGGACTCATGATATCCCTCTTTCAGTCACTTGTCTCCCCCTCATTGCTGGGGAGACATCACCCTTCTCTTCTCTCTATCCACCTCCAAAATGCTACCAAGGAAGAAAACTCCCAAAAGAAGGAAATACCCCTAATCTAATAACACCTAAACTGTTAACCATGTTCCCAGGAAATTGGAACAGGCTAGAAAAGCAGAGGGAAAAGGGTAATCACCTTGGGTAGAGTTAATCAGAAGGCAACAATTGAGCTGACCTACATAAGGGAAGAAAAAAAGTGAAAGACATGGCCTCACCTGCTGCAAATCTGCAGTGGGGATAAGGTCACTGGCAAGTACTTGGTGGGGCTGGTTGGTGAGTGATGGCAGTGGTGGCAGCTTCTTCCAGTGAGTCAAGTTACTGCTCAGGACAGCTAGGCGGGTACTATAGGGGAGGAGCACAAGAGAAGGCATAGGTTCTCTGTATTCCTCATCACTCTCCTCCACAATCAGGAAATGGGATAAATCTAGCTCCTGTCCTGCAGTTTAGCGGACCAGTCAGTGTTCCATTATCAGCTCAACTCTGTTACGACCTCATGAAAATCTTAACTTCTTTTAGCCTATTTCATTCCTGTGGTGGTGGAAGGAACAAATAGACAATTCGTTTCCAAAGACTTAGAAGGAACTTGGCAGAGATCTAGTCTAACCCCTAATTTTACAGGTAAGGGCTCAGATTAGCTGACTCAGTCATCTGAAGACTACAGAGCTAAGGAATCAGAGGCTTCAGAGCCTGGGGCAGAAGGGACAGAGAGACTAGAAAGGAAGCTATCATTACCTTGTCCCTATTCCCCTCACCTGTATTGTCTCGCTCGGTCCATGTATTCATGCTGCTCCATGCCCTGGGAATCTGCTGCCGATACATCAATGATGTTGCTGGGGAAAAAGATAACTGAGATTTCAGCAAAGCTGGCTAAAAATGGATGAAAAGATCCTGGAATCTCTATGTGGAATCCAACAATTCACCCCAATTTATTTATGCATCAGTCAAAGGAGGGTGACAAAGGACTGGAAAGACCTCCGTTACACATACTAGATTTCTTTAGCCTGGGCGGGAGATGGAGATAGGGGCCTAATTTCCTCTCCCACACTTCCCCAGGGAATTCCTTAGGTTCTAAAGCAAGACTTCTGAACACAAAACCAGGATGGTATTCCTTATCCTATGGGTAAAGGGGGCTGGAACAGACTAGCCTTCCACTCTGACCTGGCTGTCTTGGCAAGGATAGAAGACAGCAAAGCCTGCTCATCTGTACGGGCTGCAGGCAGGCTGTGGTAGTTGGGTTCTGCTCCATTTAGGGTCTTGGTTGGGGGACTGCTGGGGTCCAGAAGTAGCTTCCGCTCTTCTCGATCCTAAATGGGAACAGGGAAGGGTCAGCACCAAATTGGACATGAAGTACACAAAATGCCTCAACTTCTCCTTACCCCCAAATTCCATTTGGCTGTGATACCCCCAATCTGAGCTAGTCCTTGATCTCCAAGGTGGGAGGTGTCTTGGGGGGAAGTCAATTCAATCTGTACCAGAACAGAACCCTGATAAAGGATCACCAAGCTTCTACTTCAAGACCTCCAGTGACTCTTTCCTCAGGCTGCCCATTGGGCCAGTGCTTTGAGGAAGTTAAATCTTCCTCAAGCAACTCCACCCACTGCTCCTAGATCTGGCCTCTGGAGACAAACAGAAGATGTCTAATCCCCTCCTTCTACATAACAGTCCTTCAGATACCTGAAGACAGTTTCATGGTCCGTCCCACCATCAAAATTTCTCTCCTGCTTCCTATAACCTAAGAAATATCCAGCTCAGAGTTTTGCATCTCCCTTCCTCATTAAGCCACCTGCACTCCTGGCCAACATCTATACCACCACCAACCCCCCACCCCCACCCCACCTGCCCACCCCCGCCCCCATGGGCCTCCTTGGCCCTTCCTGACCCACTATCACATTCTTACTGCCATTTCCCTTCCCTATTGTTTTTCCCCATTAGAAGGGACTGTCTTCACTGCAAGTACTTGTATCCCCTGCCTGTCTGTCTGACAGACAGACACACAGGTTAATAAATGCTTTATCTCCTTATCCATACTGAAGAACTGCAATAGGAAAGAGGAAGCAAGCTTCTGCTGCTTAGACACAGAAGGCATAAGTAGGACTAGTGGGTGGAAATTGCAAAGACAAACTGGCTTCATATAAGGAAAAGCTTCCCAACAATACGGGTTGTCCAAAAATAGAATAAGATGTTTCATAATTAACGTAGAATTGAATTCATGAGGGTGTAAGTTCTCTGTCACTAGAGAAATTTAAGTAGAACCCAGATGATCATTTGTTGGGGATTCCTATTCAGGTAAAAGTTGGAGAACATGAACTCCAAGTTTCCTTACTGCTCTGCAATTCTGCGATCCTAAGAACTCTGGCCATCAAACTATGAAAAAGAACATACATATTGGGTCCATCCCTTTGTAGGACACTACACAATGAGGTTAAAGACACTACACAATGAGGTTAATCCCTTCCCTCTCACATGACATTAGTCAAATCCCTTCACTTTCTCTACCTGTTTACTCACCTATAAAATAAATCAGAACTACAGTCCTATCCAACTCTTAACATAGTCCACTCAGGAAGCCAAGACATATGTATTTATTCCTAATCAGTTGTCATTCTACCTCGACCTCTGCCTTGTAGGCTACAACTCGGTTCTTCATCCTCACTCTATATAACCTCCAATTCTTCTACCCCTTAATTCTTTCCCAGGTCATCCCCTCTGCACTGGTTACACTTTTCCATTCCACTGACTCCTTGATGAACCAGGTCAACGCTATACTGTCCCTCCTCTACCCTGCCTATTTATCCTGTCACTAAACTTGTCCTGTCAAGACTTAGCCCTGCATTACTCTCACTCTCCACTGCCTTTTATTCCTATTTATGCTATGGAATGAAACTCGAGAAAAATCACAAAACCATGCTGACTGAGTTCACTACAAATTGATACTACATATTCTCAGTTGGGCCCTCACTGCTGCAAGGCAATACTTTTACATCTCCCAAATCAATTCACTATCCAACTCATTACAGTCAGTTTTTCCAAAATTTTTTATCCCTTCAAGTTTACCTCACATTTCACTAGTTTAAGAAAAAAAAAAAAAAGCCATTCACCAAGCGCTTCCTCACATCACTCAGATGCCTTCCCATACATGTCTCCAAAGTTACCAGTCTTTTAACTCCCAAATCTAAATGGCCTTTTCTCAATCTTTATATTTCTCAATCTTTCTCGAACCTTTGGCACTGCAGATCACCTTCTCCTTAATACTCTTGTAATTTTTTTGTGACACTGCTCTCTCCTACTTTTCCTTCTACCTGTCTGACCAATCCCGCTCTGCCTCCTTTGCTGCACATTCATCCAAGTCATACTTGATAACCATAGGTATCCCCCAAAGCTCTGTCTGTCCTGGACGTTTTTCTCCCTCTACAGTACGAGTTATCTCATCAGCTCCCATAGATTCAATTATAATCTTCATGTAGGTGATTCTCAGAACTATGTGTTCAGCACTAACATCTCTCCTGACCTCCAGTCTCACATCTCCAACTGGATTCCATCTCCAGCTGAATATACTTTGGACATCTTAAACTCAACACATCAAAAATCGAACTCATTTTCTTTTCTTCCAAACCTTCTCTCGCTAACTTCCCAAGGACATCATCATCCTCTCTGTCCCTCAAGTCTGAAACACAAGTATCATCTCTGATTCCTCACTCACCCCCATATCCAATCAGTTACCAAAGCCTTTCTAACACTTTTTGAATATGCTCCCTTCTTTCCTCGGACACTGCTAACCACCCTGATGTAGGCCCTTACCTCATGCCAAGCCTTCTGGTGGGTCTCCTTAAATCTCTCCCCATTCAGTCCATTCTCCACTCTGCTATCAAACTGATCTTCCTAAAGTATAAGTCTGATAAGGTCACTCTCCTATTCATTAAGTTCTAGTGGCTCCCTATTATCTCCAGGATCAAATATAGAATCCTTTACCTAACTTTTAAAACCCTTCATTACCTGGCCCCTTCCTCTCTTTCTTGTCTTTACTCCCTTCCATATATTCTGAGACTCAGTGACACTGGATCCAGGGCTGTACACCATGTATTTTCAGTGGATGTCCCCTTATGCCTCAAATCCTCTCCCTCCCCATCACTTCTTGGCTTCCTTAATGTTACAGAGAAAATCTGCCTACAAGAAGCCTTTCCCAATCACCCTTCATACCAGTGCCTTCCCTCTGAGATTACCTCCAATACATCCTGCAGATACCTAGTAGGTACATCCCTGTTTGCATGCCCCTCCCTCCTTAGATTGGGAGCTCTCTGGATGCTCCACTCTTTTTGCCATTCTTTGTATCCCCAGCATAGTATCTGCCATATAGCAGGTGCTTAATAAATGCTTGTTGACTTGAAATCCATGAAACTCAAGTTTTGGGGGATTTTTTTATTCTATTTAGAGCACAGGATGAAGTGGGGTTCCATTAAACATTAAACCAAATGCTAGGGACTCTCAGAGACTTTACTGCATTCTGGAATAGTAAAGAAAGACCTCTACAGGAATTTAAGTGGCGTAAGAGTAGAATTCAGATAGATAGAGGTGAGACACTCCACACTCCACGTCAGAGGCACACACAGCACAGGCAAACAGCCCAGAAGTGGGACCATTGAAGACATATTTGGATGACCAAGGATGGCGGAGAGGATCAGGTTGGCTCAAAGCAGTAAGAACTCACTTTGTAATCTCAGCTCTGCTGCTGAGCCAGTTAATTCACACCTTTTCAGGCCTTAGTTTTCTCAGCTAAAAGGTAAGGTTGAATTAGATTACCTCTCAAGACCCTTCCAGTTCTAAATCTAAAAGCTGAGGATAAGGCTGGAGCTAATGGGAAAAGATTCCTTGAATCTCTGCCTGAGCAATTTGAATTTCCTGAATCAAAACTCAGCTACACTTCCACTCTGTGCAACTCAGTTTCCTCATTGATCAAGGTGGTGGGTGTAAACAAAATAATAACCACTCATATTTCTGGAGCTTTTAAGTTTTAAAACTGCTTTCCCAAAAACAATTCTGTGAGGTAGGTAGAGCAGGTATTCATCCCTATTTTACAGATACGGATAAAGAACCAGGATCAGAGAGGCTTGCCTTGTCACATATCAATTAGATATTAGAATCAGGTTATGAACCCATGTCTCCTGATGCTCCAACATTACTTTTACTAAGCATTTCTAATGTTCTTTGCAAATCCAATTTTGTGATCCTGTAAGCAGGCGCCAAAGGTTTTTAATGCAGTGAGGGGGATGCCCTTAATAGTTTCTTGTAGCTTATAGTAAGGAAGTGGTTGTAATTGCCTCTGTATGACAGTAGGTCATTCCCACCAAACTGCCCTCCTCTCAACTTCATCATGCTCCCAGGAATCAGCTCATCCTGCAAGATCACATCCAGCCTGGAACTCACACCTCATTAGTACCCCATACCCTGGGGCCCTTTTTTCCCTCTGAGAAGAGCAAAGCACTCTTCTGAGAGGAGGGTGTCCAAGTCAGCCAGTCTGGAAGGTGGGTACCCTCCTCCCCAGCTTCCTTTGAGGTGTAATTTTCCATTAGATTGTGAGCTCCTTGAGGGCAGGGTCTGTCTTTTGCTTTTCTTTGTATCTCCAGCACTCAGCACAGTGCTTGGCACATAAATGTTCACTGATTGACTGGCACCATGTTAAGTAGAGCTCAGGCACACCTCAGAGAGACAGCACTACATAATACCCATCAATTATTTTAAGTGAGGATTCAAGGCATCTATACCATCCTATCAAATATCACCACAAACTACTTCCCCAGCAGGAAGTCATTGGCCCTAGTGAGGACAGGACCCTTGAGAACACAGAACAAGCCAGCTCTCTCAGCCCCAAATCATGTTTCCCCATAAGTTCTTCTCCAGGCTGAATATTCTTGGTTTCTTCAACCATTCTGCATGGCACGACTTTCAGACCTATCACTATCCAACTCCACATACACTTCACATGTTTTTAAAAATTAGCACCTAGAATTGATCACAAAACTCTAGCTATATATAGCCTGATCATTGCAGGCCCCCATCATCTTCTTTGTTCCAAACTTTCAGACTTTTGGAATTTGTCACTGATAAAATGCTGGGAATGTGTCCATGTGAATTATTATTAATCTAAGTCTCTCCTACGCTGGTTCAATTGACTTTTTTTTTTTTTACCATAAATGCAATTCTTTATATTAAGAATGATGACATTCAAAGCCTGATGGTATCTCAAAACTCTCAGTATTTTCCCAGTGCTCCTTGATCTTAGTGCCTTTCCAAGAGAGGCAGACTGATTTTGGGGAGAGTTGTTTTCTTGTTCTCTCCTCATATAGATTGTAAGCTCCTTGAGAGAAGGAACTGTATTTTGTACCCTCAGCATTTGGCCCAGTGCTGAATAAATGTGTGCCATTCTCTGTATTTTTAAAAAACCAAGTAACATTACTCCTTACCTCATACATAATACTCAATTCTGGCTTAAGGGATAAGGATGAGGAAGGGGATAATGTCCAAAGGGAGAGATCTTCACTGGACCTCAGAGAGCACTCCTGAGTGCACTTATTGTAAATTAGCTGTCTGCACTTGTCCTTTCCATCCAAGCTTCAGTTCTCCAATGCTTTTCTATCCCCTCTCAAGTGTCAGACCCCACATCTTCCATACCCTGGACCAAACCTCTGCTTCCCTTTAGGACTCATTCTCCTACATCATAGGCCTCATCCCTAGGCTATTCTTTCTGTTCAAGTCCTTCTCCAAGACACAGCACAGTTTCCTTTGTTGAATGAAGCAACTCTCTTTGGTCTCCACTTCCCTCCAGATTCCTGTCCCTCTAAATTCACTTTCTCTGCTCCCACATTCCTCTGCTTTGTTCCTATAACCATTTCCCATCTCCCTAACCCGCAATCTCTACTTATTCATAAAATTATTTATGAATTTTCATGGAGGAGGACATTAAAATAATATTTGATTCTGTGGTGGATATTCTGGCCTAGAAATCAAGAGATCTAAGTAACAGTTTCAGTTCTGCCCCTTATCAGTTCTATTCATTGAACAAGCATTATTAACGGTCTCCTATGTTTGAGGTGCTGTGCTAGGTCTTGGGGATACAGATTTTAAAATAAAACAGTCCCTTCAGTCGAACTTACATTTGACTGGAAGAAATAGTTATGGTGATTATAGTATGAGTAGAGAGAAAGGAACAAAAGATGTGGAGGCAGAATGAACACAAGACTTGCTAATGAATTGGATATGTGGGGTGAGAGAAAGCTAAGGAAGAAACTGAGGTGGCAGCACTGGGTGAGGGGAAGTATGGAATAGATATTGTGGACGGAAGCAGGAATATCAGGAAGTAGAAGGTGGGGGAATGGGTAAGTAAAGACAATGAGGTGTTGGGTTTTTTTTTTCTGAAAATGGTGAACTTGAGGTGCCTAGGAACATCCAGTTGAAAATGTTTAAATGGCAGTTAGAGCTGAGAGAGAATATAAGGTAGGGAAAGGCAAAAACAGAGCTTTCAGTGTCACCCACAACATAGAAGATGGGCCATATGTGATTCAGCAAAGGCACTTGTGGGTAATAGGAGAGCATGAGAGATTAGTGTCAGGAAAATCCAAGGAAGAAAGGACACCCAAGAGGGAGCAATCCAAATGGGTCAAGAAGAACAACAGAGAAAAAATCATGAGACTTGGCAATTAAGAAATTCTTATCATTAGGTACCTTTGAAAAGTTTTAATAGAATGATAAGGTTGGAAGCCAGGTTAAAGGGATTTGTGAAAGGAGAGAAGTCAACATGATGATTATACATTGCTTTTACTAGAGATTTAGCTGAGGAAAGGAGGAGAATTACAACACGAGATAATAGGAGAAGTGAGTGAAGGTTTTTTAAGGATGTGGGCATGTTTGTAGTCAGCGGGGAAGGAGACAACTGATAGAATGAGCTTGAGACTTGGAGATGGGCTGGTTAAGGGGGCAATCTGTCAGAGGAGAGAGGGATAAGACCAACAGTTAGCTTAGGAGATTCAGCAGGGACAAAAAAATGAGCGCAGGAGGGAGAATAAACAAAGTGTTTTGAAATGCAGAAAGGGAAAGAGAGAATTTACAGTGAATGACTTCTCTTTTCTCAGTACAGGATAAGGAGGTCCTTTGCTGAGAGGGAGGGAATGACTTAGGAGGCTTGAAGAGAAAAACAAGTCTAAAACAACCACTGTGGGAAGTGTGATAAAATGTCAGTTGAAAAAGGGTAAAAGATTGCTTTTCAGCAACGGCAGCCCCAAGCATAGCTAGGTGGTGAAGTGAATAGTGCACTGGGCCTGGAGTCAGGAAGACCTGAGTTCAAACCCAGTCCCACACACTAGCTGTCTGACCCTGGGCAAGTCGCTTAACCCTGTCCGCCTTGGTTTTTTCATCTCTCAAATGAAATGGAGAAGAAAATGGCAAGCTACTCCAGTAACTTTGCCAAGAAAATCCTAAAAGGGATTGAACAGGAAGAGTCGAACAGGACTGAAATACAACTGAACACAATGATGACAGTGAAAGCCCAGGTGAGCTCAGTCAGGGGTTAAGTAAGAGCAGGGAAGACAGATGGTAAAGATAACCCAATGTTAGGGTTTGGCAAGACATGAAGTTGTGAGGAGGACAAGAGGGCAGGGGATTTCAAAGAAAAAGACAAGAGTCTAGTTGTATTGGTTAAGTAGAGAGTCAAGTCTGGGAAGAGAAGAAAATGAACCAAAGCAGGGAAGAACCCAGAAAACACTGAGGGAGAGAGGGCCTGGAGGTCCTAAAATACATTCAGAAGTGAGGCAGGGAGACACAGAAATAGGAGGTTAGGTTTCCCGAGTCCTTGTTTACTGCTTTTCCCAATTTCTCAGAGTTGTAATAATGACAAAATAGGGCAGGGGGAGTGAAAGGCGATATAAATGGAGCTATCATGATCACCACAGAAAAAAATGAAGACTGAAAAAGGACTACGTAGAAGGAGTTCCTTCCCTCCCCACCCCCAGCAGGTTCTCCCGACCTAATGATCCCTTCACCCAGGAGCTCTCCCCTCCTACCTCCCCACAATATCACTGGTCCCTTTTCTTCCATTGGCTTCCTTTTTTGCTTTCTAACATGTCACAAGCCACAAATGCGGCTTTCTCCTTTCCAGTCCTAGAGTCCCCATCTCTAGCCTCTCTCTTCCTCCAGGCCCCATCTCTCCAAACAAGCCCAGGGTCCTTCCCCCTCCACGTCTCCTAGCCCTAGTCCACGCCCCCACGCTCTCTGCCTCTCCTTCCAGGACCACGGGGATCCCTTCAGTTCCCACAGTCCTCCAGGGCCTAATCCTCCTCCCCAGGCCCTTAAGCCGTTCCCCAGCAATCAGAAATACGGGGACCCATAACCCTAAATCCATGCCAGTTACCACGCCCCTCTCCCTCCAGACCCTGATCCGCAGCCCCAAGGCCACGCCGCCCCCGCCACGCACACGCACTGGTCAGGCCCGTGCCCAGACTTCTCCCAGCCGCTCCAGGCCTCCCCAGGACACCCCCCACTGCGGCCGCACCTGGTCCGAGTCCTCGTTGTCACTGCTGTAGCAGCACCCCATGGCCGGGCCGGCTCCGGGAGCTCGGGGCTGGAGGATCGGCGTCCGACAGGAGCGCCTTCTCGTCACATGACCCGCGCCCGCTGCCCGCACGCTCCCACCGGCCGCGCCGCCCCGCCGCCGCAGACACAATCAGCGGGAGGACTGTTTCCGGTGCCGGAAGCTCGCCCGGACCCTCCCCACCTCGGCTCACCCCACCCCCACTCTCACGGTACCGCCCTCGAGCCATGTGACACCGAGCAACCAATAGAATGCTTCCGTTCCTCGGGGCTCTCCTCCCTTCTCAGGATCTAAAGCCCCGGCTTTTTGCTCTTCCCTGTGTCTCTGGGAAGCCGACCACAATCCCTAACTCCCTGGGCACGTGACACTCGCAACCAATAACCGGCCCCCGGCCCTCTTGTTGCCATGTGACGACCAGAAGCCAATAGGAGGACCCTATTTCTTCTCTCTTTTCTCCCCCTCCCATCAGCCTGCCAGGAGGCCTCAGAAAGCCCTTTGTTCTTCTCACTTTTCCCTGCTCGGCCCACGTGCTCAGAGGCAGCGCCTAGGAGTTGGGCTGCGGGAGCCCCAGTTTTGTGTGACGTCAGAGGAGGGGGGAGCGTCTGCGAACCTCGCTTGTCGTCCCCCTCGGGGGCGTCTACCTGGCCTGTTCAGGGCCCCTGCGGCCCAGGGTGGGAGCCCCTATCCCGGTCAGTGGAGACGTGGAGACGGGGGCGTCCGTGCGCCCAGCGGACAGACCCCACGCGAAACCTCCTCCACAAGGCCTCGCCCGTGTCCGGGAAGAGCAGGGACCCGAGGGCGAGCTTATCTGTGTAGATTGTGTGCACACGTGTGTGTATATAACACGGGCGCTGCGGCGCCCAGCAGGCAGACCCCACGCGAAACCTCCTCCAGAAGGCCTCCCCCGTGTCCGGGAAGAGCAGGGGCCCGAGGGCGAG
>JAQQSK010014984.1:0-10943 GCA_028658325.1 Potorous gilbertii
AGGCAAAATGCCTTCCACACTCAGAGAAAGAAATATGGAAGTCATTCACAGAATGTAGCAGATCATGTTTGTGTGTGTGTGTGTGTGTGTGTGTGTTTTAGTGTATTATGTTTTGATTTGTTATATGATTTCTTCCACTTATGTTAGTGTGACTACATAGCATCACTGTAGTGAAAATATGCTCAATAGGAAAGTATATGTAGAACCTATACAGAATTGTATGCTGTCATGGGGAGAGAGGGGGTAGCAGGGGGAAGGTGTGGCAGGGATAAAATCTTAATTTTAAGGAAGTGATTGTAAAACATTTATAAATAAATAAAATTTAAAAAAAGGAAAAAAAGAAAATATTCACAATTCTTCAGTATCTTGGTCTATAAGATCTTTAAAAATTGTAGTGGCTTGCTTGTCATGGTAGCACACATCTGTTGTAATCCTATCTACAGGTTAAGATGAAGTTTTTGGATATCTTCTGCATGTGAATTCTGAGCTATACTAGAGCTAAAATTGAGCTAATTGAGTTTCTGTAGTAAGTCTCATGCCAATATTTTGAACACAAAGTGGGTTGGGGCCAATGGATTGTCTAAGAAGATCCAAACTGGACAAGGTTGGAGACAGCAGGCCAAAACTCCTGAGGAAATTAGCAATGATTTATCTCCTTGTTAGTGTCTTAAATACATTCAACATGGACAAGAAGGGAAAGGGGAAAGGAGAGAGAGAGAGAGAGAGAGAGAGAGAGAGAGATGACAAAGAAAGAGGGAGGGAAAGAAGGAGGGAAGGAAGGAAGGAGGGAAGGAAGGAAGGAAGGAAGGAAGGAAGGAAGAAAGGAAGGAAGGAAGGAAGGAAGGAAGGAAGGAAGCTAAGAAATCACTTCTATAAGAAGTTTGTGTTTGTTTTTAGGTTTTGTTTTCTTGTTATGTATTTTCTTGTACTGTCCACTGAACAGGACAGCAATATGTTGTTTTCATTTATCCTCTTTATTACCTTTGATTAGTTCTCCTAATTAGTCTTTTTCTTTCCTTCCTTCCTTGTTTTATTCCTCCTTTTCTCTTTCTTTCTTTCTTTCTTTCTTCCTTTATTTCTTCCTTTCTTTTCCAGGAGGAAAAAATAAGCCAGCTTGGGAGAGAAAAGGAAAGCAAAAATCAAGTTGTTCAACAATTTTCTTTTTTGTCCTTTTGTCATGCTATATACTTGGACACAAATATCTTTGCTCTTCTTTGATTTTTGTCTTGTATCTAATACAGCTTAACCATACCTCCATCCTAAAGATATATACATATATATTTTATATCCTTATCATTAATAACCATCACTCTGTGATAAGCATCAGCTCCCTAATTTGTTGCCCCTGATAATATTCTTTCATGACTGTGCTACTCATCTGCATTCATCTTCACTTGCTTTAATTTTCTCCCATGTTCTCCAAAATTCTAATATATTGTAAAACATACTAAGACAAATAAAACTACCTAAGAATTCTTATATACAATATACAGAACAGTTTTCATTGCCTTTTCTTTCAAAATATGAGCAGTGGATATTTTAACACATTGTTTTCATTTTATATGACTATACTTCAGTGTATTATAAATGCATATATAAGAATACTAATGTCATATGTATATGATAATAGTATATTCCATTAATAAATAGTTTTACAAGCACCTAGATTCATATAGCATATTTTTAAATTGTCCAAAAGCACTCTTATAAGAATAACTTAGCAAAATTTCAGAGAAATGCATTTATGCAAAGTTAAAATCAACTTTGTCAATTATCACTGTAATTTGTAGTTCACAACTGGTATGCTTATCATTTTCCCTCTCACTGATGCTCTTTTAGGGCTCTAAGAATTTTTTGTTTTTTGTTTTTGTTTTTGTTTTTTGTTTTGTTTTCTTTACTAAAATGAGAATATGTTGACATATTTCTCATTCTTCAGTCTTTGTAAAGTTAAAACTCTCCGGCTAATTTTTGTTAACTTGAACTTCTCTAGAGCACTGGTGTTGGAAACAAGGTTGTCAAACTTGAAAAGAAAATTGTTGTGTTTTCCCACTGGCAGTACCGGAAAAATCAAGTGGTCAACACCGTTCTCATATTCTCTTTGGGCTAGTAATTCCCTACCTTCAAGAATGAAAATCTGAACAACTTCACTGTCTTTATGGATGTGACTTGTCCTTTAAAGCCTGTCTCTTCCTTTAACAAGGTATCGTTTCTTTGCTCTCAGAAAGGTGTTTGTTTGTTTGTTTGTTTGTTTTCTGAGATTAGAGTTGATCTATATTTTTTTTTTGCATGAGAAACAAATACAATGGCCAATGAAAATACCCAAAGAAAAAGACTGTATACAGTGATAACAGAGTTACATTAGTCGACCATGCTTCTGGTTGCTGTCCTAAATGAAAATTCAATAGCTATACTGTACCTCCTCTCTGTCTCCCTTTTCCCTTCTTCTACACAGCCAGTCATACACAAATGGCTACACAGCCATTTAAAATTTAATTCTGGTTAGGGGTCTATGTGCTTCTTCATCATCAGCCCCTTGAAACAACTGCTCTATATCCTTCCTATAAGAATATTTCTATTTGTAACCTTTAGATTTTATTTTGGAGAGCTTCTTATTCTTA
This sequence comes from Potorous gilbertii, assembly GCA_028658325.1. Lineage (NCBI taxonomy): Eukaryota > Metazoa > Chordata > Mammalia > Diprotodontia > Potoroidae > Potorous > Potorous gilbertii. The sequence goes on from JAQQSK010014984.1 coordinate 2,619, forward strand.
CTTGTCAATATGCTCTTACAAAATATTAATCAATCTGTCAACAAGCATTCATTATGCATGAACTATATGTCAGGTTCTGTAATAGGCACTAAAGATACAAAGAGAAAAGCAAAAACAATACATTCTTCAAGGAACTTATATTGTAGTCAGGGCAGTCAACGTGGAGATATAGATGTATTTACAAAATATGGAAAGAAATGTATATATTATGAGTTGAGAGGAAAAACACCATGAACTGAAGGCATCTCAAATTGTCTCACAGAGGGGGTGATGTTTGAATTGACCCTTAACGTAAGTTTCTGTTTTTTAGACGTGAGAGTTGAGGATAGAATTCCTGGAATGGCGAACAACTGGTGCATATATAAAAGGGGGAGATATTGTGCCGTTTGAGGAAGAACAAGAAGACTAGCTCACCTGCATAGGTGAGCATGCATAGAGGGAAATAATCTACAATAAGACCATAGAGTAGAAGAGGGTTTGGGTTTTTAAAATGCTTTCAAAGACAAAGAGGGAAATTTAAATTTGATCCTAGAATAAACTGGAGTCATTGGACTTCTTTGAGTATATGAGTGAAATGGATGGATTGACAGAGGGGACCTTAATGACCAATAAGTGAAAGTCCTCCTTTTGCAGATAAGGAAACTGAGACCAAAAGAGGTTTAGTACCTTGTGTACCCATTTTCACAAAGTTAATTAGTGTCTGAAGTTGATTTCAAATCTAAGTCTTCCCAATAAGATAAGACATGCTTCCTTTACCATCTTTCCCTAGATTCCTATCCCTTTCTACCTTAGCTGTATCCCTCTATAATTGCTATCCTCATTTCCTATAACTTTAATTCAACTATCTGCTTTATATTCAAAAATTTACTGTTACAAAATCTCCGTCATCCTGAATTTCAGCATTAAGAGACTTTTTTATACATCATATTTCTTCACATTCTAGGTTTCATTCAAACTGGTGAACTAGCAGTTCTCTAGATCTGACATTTCATAGCATTTTTTTCCTGTCTCTGTGCCTTTGGATAGATGACCTATATGTTTGGAATAGTCCCTCCTTAATTTAGCCTCCTACAATTTACAGCTTTTTTAAAGACTCAGTTCCTATATCATTTCCTAAATACAGTCTTTGCTAATTTCCTTTTTCCTCTCCCTCCCTCCCTCCATCTTTCTTCCTCCATCTCTCCTTCTTTCTCTCCCTCCCTCTCTGTCTCTGTCTCTCTCTCTGTCTGTCTCTCAGTCTGTCTCTCTGTCTCTCTCTCTGTCTCATCACTCATTTACTAATTGAGGTACATGTCACATGCTTTCAGTAGATTTCAGAACCCAGAATCTAGCAAAATGTTTTCCATAACATAGCTATACCCTGAACAGAATAGAGCAATATTTGACTTATTTGCCTCATTATGACACTTCTTTTGATGCTTCAACTTATCTTTCCCACTTCCCTTTTATGTATTCTATTCTCTGCCCATACTGTAGTGTTCTCTGCTTCCAAATAGATTCATAGTTTGCCACTTCTATACCTTCTTCCCATGTTTTTTATATCAGGAATGACAATAAAATCAGGCATATATTTCATTATAAGACCTATAAAGATTTTCTTACAACATTGTGAAAGATTTATTTTAGGAATTATTTCTTCATTTTAAGATGAGAAAACCCAGGCTCAGAGATGTTAAATACTAAAGAAAAAGCTGCAAAATTTATGAATGTCAATCTTGGCTATTCAGATAGATGGCTTCTGACATAATCTCATTTTTAAAAATCTGCCTCGTTCTTTTTTATTATTCTCAAAAGTTTAGTACAAATACCATTGAAAGCTTCTCTTTGGACTTTTGCAAATATTTGTCAACAATTAAAATATTTATACAAAACCAAACATGCATACATATATACATACGTATACATATATGCATATATGCACACATGTCATGCATACATATGTGTATGAATAGAGATAACACTTCATTTTTCGTATAGTTTTTCCTTTATAACAATAAGATTTAGCAGTAGCAGTAGTTGAAACTTAAAGAAAAGTAAGGAAGTCAAGAGACAGAGATGAAGAGGGAGAAAATTTACCTATGAGAAATCCAGGGAAATTGCTCAGTGTTAAGGGGTAGGTTGTCCATCTTCTTTGAGGACCATCAAGAAGTCTATTGTCACTGCATTATAGAGAACCTGTAAGAGTAAAGTATAAGAATACTAGAAAGGCAAAAATGGGACCCAGCCATGAATGCCTTTGAATGACAGAGGATTTTATATTTGTTCCTACAGAAGATAGAGAACCACTGTGATTTATTAAGTAGACAGATGTGGTTATACCTTTACCTGAGAAAATTCAATCTGATGACTAAGTGTACTGTGAAATGGAGTGTGGTGAAAGTTAGGGCAAGGAAATCAAACAGTAGAGTCGGGCAACGATTAAGTTGGCAGTAAGGGCTGTCCATATCAGGGTGGTAGCTATGTCAATGGAGAGAAAGGGGAATAAATAATAGTGTAAAACCTATAGGACTTCAGAAGATACAAGTTATGGATGCAGGAGATGAGAGAATTCACCTTTGAGAGTGATACCTGGAGTGCTATTCTGGGTGACAGTGTGGATGATGGTGCCTTCAACAGCTATGAGGAATCTTGAAGAAAGGTGGTTCATGGCATGAATAGGCAAATAACATGTTTAGTTTTAGACATATTCAGTTTAAAATGTCTGCAGAACATACAGTTCATATATATATGTACATATATACATATAAGTATATATACATGTATATATAAATAAATTTGCATATTTGCGTAGATACATTTATGTTCATGTATGTGTATGTATGTATATATGTGTATAACATATATATACATATATATGAAGTTGGAGATTAAGGTTTAAAGGTTTGTAGAGAGGTTAGTGCTGTACAAGTGGAACTGAGATTCATAAGAAATAGATGATAATTGAATCTGTAAGAGCCAAAAGAGATCAACAAGGAAAAGAATATAAAGAAATAAGAGAAGAATATCCAGGACAGAGCCTTAGGGGATATGTATCATTAATGGCAGTGACCTACATGAAAATCCAGCAAAATTCACTTAGAAGTACTGATGCTCCAAGAAGGAAGAGAACCAGAACAAAACCAACCAAACAAACAAACAAACAAAAACAACAGTTGACAGCGTCAATGACTGCAAAAGGTCATGAAAAAGGATTATTGAGAAAAGATCATTAGGATTGTGGATTAACAGATCACTGAAAAATTTGGAGACAGGAGTTCCAACTGAAGATGGGATTGAAAGTCAGACTGTAGAGATTTAAGAAAAGAATGATGGGAAAGGATGAGAAGGCATTCATTATACACAACCTTTTCAATGAACTTAGTTAAAAAACAGAAGAAAGATATATATTTTGGGGATGGATAGATCAAATGAGGAGTTTGTTTTAAAGATGAGAGACAAATAGAAATGTTTTGAGGCAGTGAGAAGAAGCATATTGACAGGGAAGGATTTAAAACAGTGGAAATGACAGAAGGGGCAAATAGCTGAAGAAGAGAAAAGGAGTTTTTCATAGCAAGAAGGCCAACTGCATCATCTAAGAATGGGATGGAGAAGGAAATAGCGGAGTAAGAGATTTGAGTAATGTTAAATGAGCTACAGTGGTAAAGTAAAATCTCTTGATAATATTATCAACATTTTCAGAGAAATATAAACTGACATACTCAGCTGAGAGGTTGTGGGAAGGAAGAATTATCAGAGATTTGTGGAGGAAGGAATGGAAACTTTTGAAAAATCTGTTGGACTTGGTGGTACAGTAAGCTGATTAGAAAAGTGATAAAGAATTCTCTTTGTTAAATAGTTCAGTTGAATTAGCTAATATTAATTTTATAGGACCCAGAGAGTGAAGTTTTATGATTTTCTTCAGCTGCATTCTACAGCTTGTGAGTAAAAAAGAAAGAAGCAGCAGATAATAAGAATAATCTAAAACAGCTTTGGCAGGTCAGCATCACTGATAGCAAGAGGACAATGGATTTTTGAGGAAGAGACAAGGGATTAAACTAGTTCACCAACAGCTCAAGATGGGGAAGTAACGACACCATTGGGAGTTCAGAAAGTACCGAAAGTGGAAAAATTGAAGGGTAGAGTGAGAATGAAGAATAGATTTGGGGATTACATTATTAAGTCAGAGATTTTAGAGTTTATGAACATTGAAGTAAAAAAAATTACTTTTGAGTAATAACACAATCCAGGTTATGATCATCTCTTTATGTAGCTGAGAAGGAATGGAAGAATAGGTCATGGAAAATTAGTAAGTTGAGGAACTGGGAGGTTAGCATATTGAAGAAAATATTTTAAAGTTCCTTATTGTAGGGCAGCAATGGAAAGACTGTGAGCCAAACACTGAGAAAAGAAGGAATGTATACTGATGTCTGCTAAATAAAAGCTATCAGAATTTTGATTAATTGGAAAATATGGAATAAGTCAATCTCAAAGTAACAGGAATTATTAAGTAAGAATGGTAGAAAGACAGCTTGAAAGTAGCAATGCAAAAGAGGATTTTGCTGTGTGCTTTCAGAAAACAAAAACAACAAACTGGCGACTAAATGAACTGATGCAGATTGAAGAGAGCAGCATCAAAATATTATAATTAAAAGTTAAAAGCACATAGCTTCAGCATTATTGCACGATGATCCACTACAAATGACTTAGTTTTTCTCATCACTACAGCGACTCAATTCAAAGTGTCATGATGAAAAATACTATTCATCTTCAGAGATAGAAATGATGGCATCTGAATGCAAATAAAAGAACATAATTTTCACCAGTTTTGTCTGTTTTCATTCACAAGACCAATATGGTAAAAATAGTTTTTCATGATTGCACTTGAATAATCTATACCAAATTGTTGTTTATCTAAGAAACTTAAAAGGGAGAGATGAAGGTAGTGAATTTCGAATTCATTCTTTAAAAAACTAAACATTAAAAATATTTATTACATGTAACTTGAAAGAAATGCAATATTATTTAAAAAACTAATTACCCATGCTTCCATATCCAGTAAGTTTGAGAGTCAGGGTTTGACCTTAAACTTCCTGACTGCAAGCTGATCACTTAAACAATTATTTCATATAGCTACTTGAATTAGCAACAGAATTTCTCAACCCTCCATCACTTTCTTTCTCCATGTATTTTCAAAAATCACAATTTATTTTTATTTTAACACTACTGTTTTAAATATAGACTCATTTTAGTTCTTTCTTTGTGGCTGACTTTTTTAATGTTTTCCCTTCTCTAATATTTTAAAATCATTCACCACTGTTAGAATTGAGTTCTAATGAATCTCCCATTCATCTTTCTTTCAAAGTCTCAGTACATGATCATCAATATGTGTTCTTTTCTGTCATGAGATATAGGTAGCAGTTGGCAGCTTGTGTAAGACTTGGCTAGCTTTTCATCCCATATGGAATGTATGCTCTAGAAAGGAGCCACTTCTTTGCTCTCCTCAAAACAGAATTGACAACAATTATGACTTATCTGTTTTCTTGGTCTTGTAACAAATTTTGTCATATCAAGTGTTCCCTTTGCAATTATTTTTTTGGTATGTGTGTGTAGCTCTGAATGGTAAATCTTTCTTGGATATCCAGCCGTTGTGTGCAAAGTTATCTCTCAAATATAATATACTCCTCCAGACATTCTATAGTCATTCCCCCCATTGACAATTAATTAAATCCTCTCCTTTCTCTCTTTCTCTGTCTCTCTGTCTCTCTCTGTCTCTCTGTCTCTGTCTCTGTCTCTCTCTCCCTCTCTCTCTCTCTCTCTCTCTCTCTCTCTCTCTCTCTCTCACACACACACACACACACACACACACACACGTATTTTAATGAAATAGTAATTTAATCCTGTGTGTGGATTGATAATCCATTTGCTCATGCTTTCATAAATATGCATTTCTCAAGCCCTTTCCTCTGTTAATTCCAAAAAAGAATTTGCACTCAGTGAAGACATATTTGTTAATTCCTAACACTAGTTTGCAAGGATGGATTATTTTTAACACTGATATAGTGTCCTAATTTCCCATCTAATTGCATATAATTTCCGTTACCTGGATAAAAGAAAAAAAATCTTTTAATTGAATTTTCAATTCATTATGGTTTCTAAGTACAAATCTGTTATCTCACTCTCACAGAAATATTTTCTCAATCACCAGACTCCAATCACCTATGAGCATCTGATGAGTCTATTAAAAGTAGGTTTTTCTTTTACCTTTCCAATTTTTCCTAAATTAATCAATTTTCTGAGTTGTCTGAAATAGAAATTCAGAAGTCTGCTACTTCCATAGTTACAAGCAGGAGATATAATTTTTAAATACTGAGAGGATTGACTATAATATTTGAAATTATTTCAATTCTTTCATCATTTGACCCATTTATTTTGGTATAATAAGTCAAACTTATTTTGTTTTGTTTTCCCACTCTTAACTCTAGATAGAGAGAAAAGAAAAATGTAATAAGGTCATTAATCAATTGGATCTGACCTTTGGATGATCAAAACCCATTCCAAGTTTTATTTATGCTTCCTTGATGGTAGGAGCAGAAAGTTACATAAGATAAAAAGCAGTGGGAGCTCAGGAGTTAGGGGGAGGGTGGACTCTACTCTTTGGATAATGTCTTAGGAGTGATCATTTTTTTCCCCACCATTAACTTAAATAGATGAAAAAAAATTAGATAATTGCTGATAAAGGTAAATTAGTTATAATACTCTATACTGGAGAACAATCTAGAAATTTCTTGCTAGTAGCACGTATGGACTTTTACGGCTTCAATTTAAATGAATGAGAGATTTTGTGGGCTTCCTGATATAGAGGTGGACATAATCTCTCAGCTTTCCTCATTAGATTTCAGAAAATCAGTATAGCAGGCAGGCTAACACAAAGTTTCAAGGCAGTGTGATAAAACACAACCACTGTGATAATTATTTATTTAATGGAAGAAGTATGATAATGGTACAAATATGATCAGGGCATTTTTATTTATTTATTTTTTGGTTTATTTTTAATTAATAAATTTATTTATTTAACTTTTTACATTCATTTTCACAAGATTTTCGGTTCCAAAATTTTCTCCCGATTTGTCCCCTCTCCCTTCCCCAATACACTGAACATTCTAATTACCCATATCACCAATCTGACCTCTCTTCTTTCATCCCTCCCTTCCCTTACCCCATCTTCTCTTTTGTCCTGTAGGGCCAGATAACTTTCTATTCCCCATTACCTGTATTTCTTATTTCCTAGTAGCAAGAACAATACTCAATAGATGTTCCTTAAACTTTGAGTTCCAGCTTCTCTCCATCCCCCCCTCCTCACCCATTCCCTTTGGGAAGGCAGGCAATTCAATATAGGCCATATCTGTGTAGTTTTGCAAATGACTTCCATAATTGTCGTGTTGTGTAAGACTAACTATATTTTCTTCCCTCCTGTCCTGCCCCCCATGGTTGTTATTCTCTCCTTTGATCCTGTCCCTCCCCGAGTGTTGACTTCAAATTGCTCCCTCCTCCCATTGCCCTCCTCTCCATCGTCCCTCCCACCCTGCTTATCTCCTTCTCCCTCACTTTCCCGAATTGTAAGATAGGTTTTCATACCACAATGAGTGTGCATTGTATTCCTTCCTTTAGTCGAATGTGATGAGAGTAAACTTCATGCTTTTTTTCTCAGCTCTCATCTTGTTCCCTCCACTAAAGAGTCCCCTGCTTGCCTCTTCTATGAGAGATAATTTACCCCATTCCATTTCATCCTCTCTCCTCCCACTACATTTCTCTCTCACCATTTACCTTGATTTCTTTTAAGATATGATCCCAGCCTATTCAATTCACTCTGTGCTCTCTGTCTCTGTGTGTGCGTGCATGTGCGTATGTGTGTGCGTGCACACCTGTACGTGTGTGTATACAGGTGTGTGTATGTGTGTGTGTGTGTGTGTAATACCACCCACTACCCAGATATTGAAAAATTTCAGGAGTTACAAATATTGTCTTTCCATATAGGAATGTAAACAGTTCAACTTTGGTAAGTCCCTTGTGACTTCTCCTTGCTGTTTACTTTTTCATGCTTCCTCTCATTCTTGTGTTTGAAAGTCAAATTTTCTTTTCAGCTCTGGTCTTTTCATCAAGAATGCTTGAAAGTCCTCTATTTCATTGAAAGACCATATTTTCCCCTGAAGGATTATACTCAGTTTTGCTGGGTAGGTGATTCTTGGTTTTAGACCTAGTTCCTTTGACTTCTGGAATATCTTACTCCACGCCCTTCGATTCCTTAATGTAGAAGCTGCTAGATCTTGTGTTATCCTGATTGTATTT